>JARYGA010015084.1:0-44470 GCA_030545235.1 Helianthus tuberosus
TTATCAAGATTTCAAGTTTTTGACATTTTTTGGTCAGTTTTAGTTCGATTTACGGTCTGTAACTTTGTACAATTGTTCAAAATGATGTTTTACACATAATATCCAAAATTCAGTCCATTTTGTCCTTGAATTCGTCTGAAAATCCAAGAAAGAGTAGAAGTATATGGTTCTAAATCGTTCAAAACACTGGTATCAACAGATTTGACTCATCCTGAGCTCTGATACCACTTGTAAGTTCGATGAATCATCCAAACGAGTCAATCAGAGTCAGATCTAGTTTATTGAAAGGCGGAATCAAACTAGAAACCGTCAATCAGTGTTAGAACAGGAGTAGAAGAGTAGAAACTCACATTAAACATGTTCCTCACTGATATAATACGTTTTGGTACAGAGAGAATCGGACAGCACTTCGGTACACAATTCTCCAGAAAGTTACAAATGAAGAACACTACTAACCTATTTATAGACTTGCCAGACCGCACGGACTAACACACTCCAGACCGCACAAGCTGAGGATACCACCTCGTGCGACCTAACCTTACCAGGTCGTGCGAACTGGCTAAATTACATACAAAACCTTGACTTTTTAACCTATTACATATAATTGACACGACATAGACTGATGACGCAGGCGATAGACATTATGCATCAACGACCAAGGGATGGACCAACCTTTAGTTTAGTGGAAAGACCAAGATTTAGCTGAAGCAATGTGGGAAGATATGGATGCGTTTACGCTGCAATTTCCCTTGTTACCACTTAACCTCGAGGACGAGGTAGCTTTTCGAGACCTGGGAATTGTTACAATCCAGCAAGACCAGGCCCAAGAAGATGCAAAAGCTAATGATCCAGCTGGAGTGGGCCGGCCCAAAAGAGACATAAAGAAGCCCATTCGATTCCAAGAGTAACCTGCAAGAAAATAATCAACAAACTTCCATTTTCAAGAGCACATGTTTCCTTTCTTCCATGCATTAGTTTTTGTCTAGTATCCTTCCATGATCTCCTACGTGAATTGTGGAAGTAGTTTCTTTCTTTTCAAGTAATTCCTTGTTTTAAATACTTGCTTTTGCTTAATGAAAAATATAGAGAAAATTGTCCCAGTTCGTATCCTTTCCCTTCCTTCGTTCTTGAGTTTGATCCATTGACGGATCACAACAGTGGGGGTGGGGTGGGATAGGGTTGTAGACAGTGGGTCCTAATTTTTTTTTAAAGTTTTATTTATTAGTCCATTAATAGCAAGGACATTTTAGTAAATTCACACTCACCTAACACCAAAAACTAACCTTCATCCACGCCAGAGACAATCCGGAAAGGAAATCTGCAAAAGTTAAGAACTATAGCTGTAATTTTAAAAAGTTAGGGACTAAAGGTGAAAATAGACAAACCACAGAGACTATCCAGACATTTTTCTCTTTATATACATTAACAAAATTCATTAGTATACCCTGAAATTATTAATATAAAAATAACGTAGCAGGTAATTGTTGAAGAAGGTGTGAACAATAATTCCATATTTGGTGTTGTTCGGGGAGAGGTTGAGGCCACAGTTCATGTGGGTTCATGTCACACCCCGATATTTCCACGTATTACTGGTGGGCCCGATGGGGAGTATCGTGACGTAGTTGATATCATCATAGTAAAATAATCACAGTTCAATGCACAGCGGAAGTCTAAAGTAAATATATTACAAACCGATTCAAAAGTAACATCAAGTATTACAACCGGATTGTAAGATGGATCCACAGGCGGATCTTAAAACATAAATATAAACACTGTTCAATAGACTTTAGACATTTAGAACTTGCAAGATTCCTTATTAACGCCCTGAGCTCCTAGCCAATTTACGTACAGTACCTGTCACTTAACCTTTTTGGAAAATACGTCAGTTTACACTGGTAAATACAATTAACTGACTCTTTTGAAAATCTTTATGAAAATTTATTTAAATGCACAAGGCACAAATGTTCTTTTATGACTTGGGACAATTATATTAATAACAATCTTGTATCATATTTACATGTTTGTCCAACATTTAGGGCCGGTGATTAAACAAACCGATCAAGATTAATTGACACACCACAAATATAACTAACAAGAAGTTACCTCATGAGTGAGTATATCTTTTACATACGCAACAGGAGGTGTTATGCCTACACCTTGTGCTTAAGTTGTTGCCATTTACACTTTTTAAATGAGCCAATGATATCCAGGACATGGTCATTAACCCCCAATGTTATTTGTTATCAAGCAATACTGATTAAAACGGGATTATGCAATTTAATCATCTCCGATTAAAAGGTTTCTACACCCGACCAAGCGGTATTTTTATAATACCGTATCCCAAGCCCGTATAACGGAAAATAAGTTAAAAGTATTTACCTGAGCTTAAAATGCAATTTATACTCAGCCGTATATTCTAATCAGCAAGCACAAGTACCTCTACTGGGGCTCTCAATCTGTGTCAGATAAGTGATACATTTGCTTTACAAATCCATAGATACCTTAATCAGAGACACTTACTTGGACAATTCCATTCTGGATATCTTCTTTGAATACCATTAGCTGACTTTAGTACCATATGACCATTGGAATATCTTTGTGGTTCCATGCATTAAACCTCCATACTGATCAGGCATAGAAGCAATCTATGGAACATATTAAGATACACCAATCCTCATATGGCGTCTTTATCATACAATCTGGTATTCGCAGTTGATAGGAATCAATGAGATACCAAACTACATATACTGAAGTACTTCATCTGGAGAGAGGGTACTCTAGAATTTTACGACTGAAGATTTTTTACAGGAACAGAAGAAATGGTTCCTATGATTTCCGTCTGTAAGTTTTACCTTACACTTAATATCCGAGGTTCTTATGGAAGGTTTTAAAAGTTTGCTATACTTACAATTTATGAAGGATTTATTGGTACCCGAATCAAGACAGAACTCTTAGCATTTATATTACTGATAAATGATAAGGAATGTACCTGATGACATTATTGATGTGAACTGCCTCAGGCATTTATCGCGAGAGTTGAAGCGCTTCCATTCTTAGGCTTTCTATCCTTAGTCGCACTTCCTTTGACATAGTTAGGGCATGTAGTCTTGATGTGGCCCTTCTCGTTACAGCCAAAGCAGACTGCATCCTTTATGTCCTTGCAATCCAACGTTTTATGTTCCTTAGACTTGCAGATCCCACAAGGTAGAGGTTGAGATTCAAATCTGCATTTCCCGAGGTGGCGCTTCTTGCAGGTCTTGCATACAGGTTTCTTGTTGGACTTTTGTTTGTTCTCCTTATGATCATGCTTACCCTTTTTCTTAGAAATATGGGAGTTATCTTTCTCCATTTTCCTTTTTAGTTCATTCTTTGCATCCGAGGCATGAACAAGACCCTTCTCGTGAGTAAGGGAGTGTAGTCTTAAATGGGATTTGGAGCAAGTAGCATTAGGCTCTTTGAACTTTTTCACGGCCTTTCTCACAGCTTTTCCAACAGCTGCGTCAATCATAGCTTGGAGAACATCCTTGTCAATTTTGAGGTTCACAATTGTAGCATCATTAGCATGCGTCGCCTCATCAATGGCGCGATTGACGGTTGTCTTATCCGAGTTTGTCATACTCGAGACTTGGTTCCTAACACCAAATGAAACAATTACTTAGTTGCAATCCAACAACCGCTATTCATCATCCTGATAACCTATCATATACTAACCATGGTATCAATAAACCATACAAGCTAATATAGTACAAACATTCTTAATGAATGTTATTTAAATATATATATCAATTATACTTAGCCTAGGCCATAAAAAGACCATCAATGGCATTTAAGGTTTGGACCTAGTCCATCACCTTTTGACAGGGGATCAAAATGTCACATCTGTCTTCATTATATTGTTGATTTTGGATGGCTTGAAAGCTTGCCATAAGGATATTTGAGAAGAGTGATTCCTAATGGATATAAAGCATCCATATAAGATTATTGAAGCGGTCTCTAAAGTATCATCGGCCAATTCTACCTCGCGTTATACGTCTAGAGTCTTAACAGGCGGATACAACAGTTTACAACATTTATTGTCCACAATAGACTTATCTGCGCCAGAATCAAACAAATTTCTGCATAACCTCTTGATAAGGAAAGGTACATGTTATAATGTTATCATTCTATACTATCTCCTGGGTGTTCATCTGGAAGACTCACGCGTTTGCTTTCTTGGCCTCTTCAGGCTTCTTTATAAGTTTTGGGCAGTTCGTTTTGATGTGCCCTTCCTCGTTACAGTTGTAACAAGTCGCGTTCTTCAACTCCTTGCAATCTAAGGTCTTGTGACCCTTAGTCTTGCAAATTCCACACAATTTAGCACGTGGGTCGATTGTACATTTTCCTGAATGATGCTTTCTACAGCTGCTGCATTTGGGTCTGTTAGTAGACTGACTCGAGTTTTTCCTAAACTCGGAATCTTTCCTGTGCTCAGAACTTCCCTTCTTCTTCTTGTTAGATTAATGAGAGCCTTCCCCTTCTCCTTTCCTTTTTCCCTCGTTAGAAGTCTTAACAGACTTATTCCTGATTGCATCTAAAGTGAGAGATAAGGATAAGTCCACCACGGACCTATGTGTGGTAGGCCTAGATGCCTTGACATTTCCCTTAATTTCTGGTGCTAGGCCTCCAATAAAACACGCTATACGTTTAGGTTCAGGGGTGACTAAATAGGGAACTAGGCGGGACATAGTGTTGAAACTTATCACATATGCCTGACAATCTAAATTCTTCATGACCAGAGTCAAGAAGTCTGCTTCTATCCTTTCTACCTCATGGTGAGGACATAAGTTTTCCTTGATCAGTGCAACAAATTGATCCCAAGACAAGTTATAAAGTAGGGTCTTCCCTATGGCTTGGATCAATGATCTCCACCATGCCAACACTTTTCCTTTGAATGATTGTGAAACAAACTTCATAATATCCTGCTCTGCACAACCACTGATGTCTACTACTGTGTCCATCTCATTTAGCCATGTCATACAATCAATGGCTCATTTTTCTCGAGTGAAGTCCCTTAGTTTGCAAGAGACAAAGTATTTATAAGAGCAGGTCTTAACATGTGGCTCCTGATTGAGCACAATTTGTCTGGATGGAACACTTCTCTGATTTGAAGAATGATGAGAATCATTCTTATAAGACATAAGTGTCTTAGAAGGTGGTTTTGTGCGAGGCACCGCTTGGGTCCCATTATGAGCACCACTTGAATCTTTGAACTGCCTGTCAATGGCTTGAGTGACAGCTTTATCTATCATTGTCTGTAATTCTGCGGCCATTACATTCATCCTTGTATTGTCATTCCTCATATTGGGATGACTGTTGACTTCATTTGATTCATACATGCTGAAGCTTGTTTTCTATAAAACAATCGCCAATAATTTTGCTTAGGAGTCTATTTTGGAATCATCATCTTCGATGATTCATTAACCATGGTATTAATAGACCATATTTGGTTAATTTGATAATCAGGTTTATTTTAAATTTTCATTATAATTAATCCAGCTATAAGCTATTAAGGATATTGAAATGGCACAAAAGGCCTTGTCACGAGGACATTTTTGAATTTATAAGCCATGATCTTATAGGATCGAGGCATTAAGGTTTGAACATAGTTCATTACCTTTCTTGACAGAGAGTCAAAGTCTACAACTGTCTTTTGTCTTTTAGGACAATAGATATAGCCCGTAGGCATTTCATCACTAAGGGATGTTTATAATATGATCATCTTATCTGATGATTTGAGCCATGATTTCTAAATCACTAGGCTAGATAAGAAATTGGAAGAATCCAATATAAGGATGACTATTGTGATTTTCTCGAACCACATTTATCAAGGAGTGTTAACACGTTCTTAGGTGTTAACAAGGATCTATTATCTTAAAAAGGCTTTACCATCTTAGCTATGTCGAAAATGACATATAGGCTAGGTTATACCTTTAAGATTTTCTTTGATATATAATTGCAGAGCAATCATAAATTGAAATGACGTTCTGATTCAAGACATAATACATACGTATACTGTTTAATACCAAAGTAAATTTCAAAATAGGAAACTTTTTCATAGAAAGCCTCAAAAATACAATAATTGCCCTAAACGGGTCTTACACAAAGAAATTCGCCCACGCGGGGACTTAAAAGATATATATATGTCCTTATAGGGACTACTATATAAATGAAACATAACAAGGAAGTTTCTTCTTCATTTTATTTCTGAAAGTTTTCTCCTTGGTTCTCTGAGTGCAGTATGGGTACAGAAGGTTCTTGTGGTTAGTCGAAATCTTCTATATTAGAAATCTTTGCAAAAGTGGAATCCAAGGATTCTATGGTTAATGAATAATATGAATCATGAATAAGGTCAGGATAGGTATATTCCAAGTCTGGGATTCTAAGACTTGGAGGTAAGAAATACAAGACCTTTGGGTCCACAGGCATAGAATTTGAAATATGGTTAATGGTTTCAATTGGTCTGATTTTTGGGAATGGGTTCAAAAAGGTCCTTTCTCCATACTGGTCGTATGCTAATTCGAGCTGTAGTATGAAGCTTTACATTCATAAACTTCGGATTTGGAGAGCTTCCACCAATGGCAGCTTTGCTCGGCGACATGATCCTGAGATGCATAAATATCGAAAACAATGTATACATATAATAGGGATGAGATCATTCCTAGTTCATGTCTAGACTCGGAAGTCAAGGAGTGTGCTACTGTGTCATTGAGATTAAACACAAAAGGCTAGTGTTTAATTCACTCAATGTTGGCTCTGATACCAACCTGTCACACCCCGATATTTCCACGTATTATCGGTGGGCCCGGTGGGGAGTATCGTGACGTAGTTGATATCATCATAGTCAAATAATCACAGTTCAATGCACAACGGAAGTCTAAAGTAAATATATTACAAACCGATTCAAAAGTAATATCAAATATTACAACCAGATTGTAAGATGGATCCACAGGCGGATCTTAAAACAGAAATATAAACACTGTTCAACAGACTTTAGACGTTTAGAACTTGCAAGATTAATGCCCTGAGCTCCTAGCCAATTTACGTACAGTACCTGTCACTTAACCTTTTTGGAAAATACGTCAGTTTACACTGGTAAATACAATTAACTGACACTTTTGAAAATCTTTATGAAAATTGATTTAAATGCACAAGGCACAAATATTCTTTTATAACTTGGGACAATTATATTAATAACAATCTTGTATCAGATTTACATGTTTGTCCAACATTTAGGGCCGGTGATTAAACAAACCAATCAAGATTAATCGACACACCACAAATATAACTCACAAAAGTTACCTCATGAGTGAGTATATCTTTTACATACGCAACAGGAGGTGTTATGCCTACACCTTGTGCTTAAGTTGTGGCCATTTACACTTTTTAAATGAGCCAAGGATATCCAGGACATGGTCATTAACCCCCATTGTTATTTGTTATCAAGCAATACTGATTAAAACAGGATTATGCAATTTAATCATCTCCGATTAAAAGGTTTCTACACCCGACCAAGCGGTATTTTTATAATACCGTATCCCAAGCCCGTATAACGGAAAATAAGTTAAAAGTATTTACCTGAGCTTAAAATGCAATTTATACTCAACCGTATATTCTAATCAGCAAGCACAAGTACCTCTACTGGGGCTCTCAATCTGGAACGAAGGTTTTATTAACCTATTAGATTCCTAACGGGTCTTATTTAAGTTGTAACTTAGACCGGTTAGTTTTAAGGAAAAGTTTACGGTTCAAAACGCAAGATTAAGCGAAGACCGGATTAGAATGTGATTTAGACACTACAAGTATGGAGACTTGTATAATATGGGTAAACTAAACACATTCTGAATTTTGAAGTGAAAATGATAAGGTTTGATCCGTTTCGGTTAATTTATGCAAACTAGTTACATAAACCGTACCGAACGCGAAAGATGCATAACGGGTAACCAATGAGTCATGAACATGTTTCACAAGTTGATATGCCTTAAATATGTTGTGATATTAGTAGGATACATTCCATTATGCCTAAAACGAATTTAAAACCAATTTATGCCCCGTAGGGGTATTTTGGTCATTTTAATGTTTATAAAAGAGGTTAAATAATAATCTGAGTTTCTGGTCTAAATAATCAGTAAAATATTTATTTTATCAAGTTATATTAGTAAGATATCTCACATATGTGAAATTTATCATTTATGGCCAAACTATGCACCGTAGGGGCATTTTGGTCATTTCACATATGCTTTATGACTTAATTTTGGAAATATGAGTTCAAAACTCTTATTTACAATTAAAGTATAAAATTTTATTCATAACATCAGTAGGTATCAAGCTTTAGGTGTCTAATATGGTTTTAAACCATACTATGCGCCTAAATCGCATAAAAGTCGGTATTTGACGATATTCAGGTTGATTAAGGAAATCTGAGATTTTGATCAACCTTTACTGTTTAAAATAACTTATTTAATATATAATATCAGTAGAAAAAGGTTTGATATGTAAAGGATGTATAAAACTCATTTTATTAGCAAAAAGGGCGTTACCGAGCCTATGCGAGAACTCTATGTTATGATCATTTTAAAATTTAATAAAAATTTCCAAAAATCCCAAATATTATATTACATCAGTAGGTAAAAGGTTTGATGTCAAAATTTGAGTTTAAATAGGATTTATATCAAATATGCCGTTTAATTAATAAAAAGGCTTCAATTTACGATATTGAGCATAACTCCTAATTTAGACCACAAACTGATGTCAAATTTTTAGGACATGTTTATAAATTAGTAATAAAGCTTTTTGTCCTCTCATATTTTCAAAAATCGCGTTTTTACATCAAAAGGGCATAATGGTCAACTTTTAGGCAATTAACGGAAACATGCAATGAACTAGGATTTCTAAGGAACCAAGTTGTATAACCTTGGAGGGTTATACTAACATATAATATGGTCCTAAAGGAATCCTAAGGCATATCTAAACTAAGCTAAATTGGGTCAGAACTGAAAGTCAAAGTAAAAGTCTACTTTTGCGACTTTCGGTTCCGAACCAAGCCTAAACTCAGAATTGTCGGGTTGAACATGCCTAGACATGTTCAATTTATATTTACCAAGTTATTAAAGTGACAAAACTGATTTTATTGCCTTTACATCTTTAGTTATGAATTTTATTTAAAAACCGACTCGCTTGACTTTTATTTTAATTACTTTGACCCGACAATTAACTAAGCAAATGTGGTAATTAGGAGGTGCCCTTTTGAGGGTTTAATACCTACCTAATTACGATCACATAGCCATGTTCGTTGCGAACAATGGCTCGACCGTTTAAAAGTCAAAGCGTTTATCGCAAACGCTTGACTTTTCGGCTTTTAAGCCAAATAAAAATAACTAGCCATAAGAGGGCACTTACAAGGGGTCTAAGCAAGGATGATATTGATCTAGAATACTCAGGTATGAAGCATAAAGCTTCAACTTAGAGCAATTTAGATCAAGTGTGAGAAATGAGAGCAAAACTAGTGGGTATTTATAGGATTTCAAGAACCGTTAGGATCGTTCCTCGATAATTGAGCTTCGATCTGGACCTTACACATAAGGCACATGGTTTTGGAATACTAGGGGTGTCCAAAACCATAACACGGTATTGAGAAAAGTTACACTTAGGCCCTTGAAATTCAACCTGGGTTCAAAAATGAAGTTTCAGCCCAGATGAGGCCGTGGCATCGTGCCACGGAAAATCCCTATGGTGGTGGCGCAACGCCACCATGTACCAGCTCCCAGAAAGTTTCAATAAATGACAGGTTTGGTCCCTGCAACACTTTTAAGCCATTTTCGATGCGTTTAAACCCCGTTAACCCCATTTTAAGGCTCTAAAATGAAGTTAAAGTATAGGGAACATGAAATATGCTCAAAAACATCTCAGATGTTGGTTCGTTTGGTCGTACTATTGCGTTATTCGGTTAATTATGATGAAACACGAACGGACGCGAAAAACGATCCAAATTAGACGACGAATGGAATTTTATCATGCCAATCACTAAAATAAAATATTTTATTGATTACATAAATTTTTGGATGTCTGGATATATTCAGAACGTAAGATATGCGCGAAAATGCAAACTTATGCACTTTTTGACGCTTTTAGTCCCTGTTGATCAAATAAGTTTATTTTTGCGCACCAAACACCTCAAAGCCTATTTCTAAGCTATATAAAGGATATTTTGGACATGTTTAACTTATGATCATATTCCAGAAGGTTAAATACCATACGAATCGGTATACTTTGGCAGTTTGACGCAAAGAGTCCCTCTAATGCGCAAACTTGCGCATATCATCGTTTAATAGCATCGGAGCCTTATATAATCCATATTAGGCATTCTTGAGAGTATTATAAAACATCATAATGCTTCGGGTTCGTTAAAAGGTCACTCAGAGGTAAGAATTAACATGTTGATGCTTTTAACCCCTCGTCGCGCAAACTTTCAATTAATTACGCAAACGGCTACACTCGTTCAACAAGTGGCTCATTTGTGAATATAAGTACCGTAAAAGATTATTCAGAGACTTATTTAAAGCATGATAACACTTCCAGTCCTTTCATAATCAAAGGTTTCGACTTTTTGAAAAATTAGTCCCTTAAATTCAACGTTTGACTTTATTAGGGTTTATTACACGTGTCAATACATCATTGGACGTGATTTTACGAAGTGTTACAGTTCATTAATCGGGGTGGATTTAAACGGCTTTGAATCTGCAACGGAGCAGGTAATTATTGAAGAAGGTGTGAACAATAATTCCAGATGAATTGTTTGTCTGTCTATCAATTTAAGGGGGGTGAGAAACAACCGGAAGTCGGACTGGATTCAGGGGCTTAAGACCAGTTATGGGATCCATTTTCTCGCGATACAGGAAACTAAGTTGCGGGATTCAGAATCTTTTATGTTTAATCAATTTTGGGGCAGAGCTGAATATAAAATCGTTGTTGTTAACTCGCAAGGCAGATCAGGAGGATTGGCTTGCCTGTGGTGTCCAGCAGTATTCAGGTGTGTGTGAATCTTATTCCTAATCGGAATTTTATTGTGGTTTTGGGTATTCTTGTGCAAACTGGTTGAAGGATTAATTTTATAAATGTGTATGCACCGAATGATGCGGCTAGCAGGCGAGACGTTTGGTTGGAAATACTGGGGGTTAGGAACTCTTTACAAGGGTTATGGGTTATTATGGGCGATTTCAACGAGTTTCGGAATGCTAATGAGCGGTTGAACTCTGAATTTATTGAAACAAATGCAGATGCTTTTAATCAGTTTATTCTCTCGGCTGGTTTGGTGGAATATAACATGGGTGGGGGTAATTTTACTTATATTTCAGACAATGGTAGAAAGTTGAGTAAATTGGATCGGTTCCTAGTTTATTTAGGCTTTATGGAGAGATGGCCTAATGCATCGGTGATTGCTTTAGACAGAGAAGCATCTGATCATCTTCCTATCATTCTCTCTACTATCCAGTCAGATTTTGGCCACATTCCGTTTAGATTTTTTAACTCATGGTTCGAGTTTCTGGGTTTTCTTGAGTATGTGTTACATAAGTGTGGATTGTTCTCTTTTTCGGGGCCTGAAGATCTTGCCTTAGCCAATAAACTTCGGTGGCTAAAGAATAATATAAAATCCTGGGTGAAAGTGGATAAGGAAAGTAGGGAGGGGATTTATGGTAGGAAGAAGAGGAGGTTAGCTTGTATTGAAAGTTTGGCTGAAGAAAGGGCGCTCCTGGAAGAAGAATTGGCTGAAAGAGCGGAATGTAAATGTTATGTGGCATAATTTGACAGGTTAAAGCAGTTAGATGTGAGGCAAAAATCTAGATCAAAATGGGCGATTGATGGGGATGAGAATTCTACTTTCTTCCATCAGGTCATTAATCCTAATATTAGTACCAACAGGCTGAATGGGCTGATGATAGATGGTGGATGGGTGACTAATCATTTATCTATTAAAGAGCATTTATATGAGTTCTTTTTCCATCAGTTTACGGAAGCGATGTTAGTTAGGCCGGAAATGGTATGTCCGAATCTGGCTACTATTTCTGATACAGAGGCAACCATGTTGGAGAGTCCGTTTTCAATGGAGGAAATTAAAGTTGCTGTATGGGATTGGGATGGTGATCGTGCTCCGGGGCCGGATGGCTTCAACTTTAAGTTTATTAAAAGGTGTTGGACTGGTCTCAAGGATGACATCTTTAGACTGTTCAATAAATTCTATGTTGATGGGTCTCTTAACAAGTGTTGTACTTCATCATTTATTTCCTTGATTCCAAAAGTTAAAGACCCGGTTAGCCCAGCGGATTTTAGGCCAATTAGCCTAATTGGTGTAGTAAACAAGGTGATTTCAAAAGTTCTTGTTAACCGTTTAAAAGAGGTGATGGGAAATCTGATTTCGGAACAACAATCGGCTTTTTTTGTTGATGCATAATGTCTATCGCCTGCGTCATCAGTCTGTGTCGTGTCAAGTATATGTAATAGTGTGAAAAAGTTAAGTTTTATATGTATTAAGGCCAGTTCGCACGAACTGACATGTTATAGGTCAGGTCGCACGAACTGGAAGTTGTCCAGTTCGTGCGAAGTGGATGTTTAACTCGTGCGGACTGGTGAGCCTATAAATAGGCAAGTTGTGTTTTTCATTTGTAACTTTCCAGAGAACTTTGCCACGAAGTGCTGTTGGATTCTCTCTGTACCTGAACGTCTAATATCAATGAAAAACATGTTTAAAGTGACTTTCTACTCTTCTACTCCTGTTCTAACACTAATTACAAGGTTTCTAGTTTGATTCCGCCTTTCTAGTAACCAGATCTGACTCAGATTGACTCGTTTGGTCGATTCATCGATCCTACAAGTGGTATCAGAGCTCAGGATGAACAAAAGGGAGAGATTGTTTGAAATGAGAAATGATTTTGAAATGATTAAATGGTTCATTAATTTGAAATCATAATTTGAGTGTTACGAATACAAGTGGTATCAGAGCTCAGGATGAGCCAGATCTCTTGATATCAGTGTTTTGAACGGTTTAGAACTCTATACTTCTACTCTTTCTTAGATTTTTGGACGAATTCACGGACAAAATGGACTGAATTTTGGATATTTTGTGTAAAACACCATTTTAAACAATCCTACAAAGTTACAGACCATAAATCGAAAATAAACGGATCCAAATTGTCAAAAATGTCCAAATCGTGTGAACATCATGCTCAGATCATGTGAAACTGATCAGGTCGCATGAGTTTTTGCCAAACCGTTTGAAAACCTAGTCCAGTTCACACGAATTGGTCCAGGTCGTTTGAAATTTTTCAAAAAGTGTGACCAGTTCGCACGACTTGAGTATCCAGATCGGACGAAGTGGTCAAATCGCACGAATTGAAATTTCTTTTATCAAATATTGTCACTTCGCATGAGTTGGACATCCCAGATCGTTTGAAACCTTCAGTTCATTTGAAAATCAGTTTGTTTGAAAGTCTAGAAAGTGTGAAAGTCCAGTTCGCTTGAAAGTCTGATTTTTCAAAACTTAAAAATTTTTTGAAACATTTTTCAAAGTATAAAATGGACAACCAAGAGTTTTACAATGCGTTTTTCGGTGGAGGTATGACTGTTCTCCGGCAAGTATAGCACAGAATGTGAACATGGAGAACGAGCTAGGAACCATGCAAAAACCACCGAAACTGCTCAACATTGAAGATTATTCAGGGTGGGAGGATAGATTTCGCACGTGGGTTCAGGCGAATCACCTCGAATGTTGGTTGAAAGTTGAAACGAAACACGTAGTTCCTACAAATGAAGATGGTCTTCCGAAAACACTTAACACGTTAACTCCGGCTGAAGCAGAAAGTTTTAAAGCCGAGAAGAAGATGGTCAGTATATTGCAACAGGCAATTAAGGAAGACATTTTGGTACTGTTACAGCATCATGGTGACGCGCAATCTATTTGGAACTCTCTTAAAGTCAAATTTCTTGGGAGTGCTGCAATGATCAAAAGCAAAAAGGCACTACTGAAAAAAAGAATTCGACATATTTACTGCTATCAGTGGAGAATCAACGAAAGAATTGATTGAGAGGTACTGTCACTTGGTAGTGGAGATGAAACGTTTGAGTATAGATAAAACAGACGAAGAGTGGGTTGATAAGTTGGCTGACGCACTACCACAAGAAGAGTGCGGTACGTTCTTAATGGTTTTGAAGAACAACTTGGAATACGTGGGTTTCAATTTGAGTACGTTTATTGAGAGAATTGAAGCTCAAGAGCTTGAAATGCGGAAGATGAGGAAAATGAAATCTGCAAACGTACAGCAAGATGTTCAGCTTTATTACAAAGGAAACTCATCTGCCACATCTACTCCAAATCCAAAGATTCAAACGGCATTCAGTGCAGATTCTTCATCGGGAACAACTCAAAGCATGCCTAACAACAACTTTTCATCGTTTCCAAATTACGAACCGAATCCTATGGTTCAGAATGTTCAAGAACAGGTTTCTTCTCAAAGTTCGTCAGGTTCGAACAATCAGAGTTATAGTCATGGGATACTGTGCAATATCACTGTTAACATAAAAAACGGTCAAGTAGCCAGACGAATTGGTACTTCTAGCTTCTGTACTTGAGTCTTACGAGAGTCTAGTAGCCGGACGAATTGAGTCTTACGAGAGTCTAGTAGCCGGACGAATTGGTAACCCAGACATGACAAAAGAAGATTACGATCAAATTGATCCAGAGGAACTAGAACTCATCGACATAAAATGGGGTATGGCGAGCATTGTGAAAAGAGCTCAGAGGTTCATGGAAATTACCGGAAGAAGTAGTCTCACAGGTCCTGATCCTAAACTTGGATTCGACAAATCAAAGGTGACTTGCTTCAAGTGTAAAGAGAAAGGACATTTCAAGCGCGAATGTCAGAACAGAGAAGTCAATAACCACCAGAATCCATTCGCCAATGATTATTACCGACAGGCCATTTATAACAAAAATAGTCAACAACCATTCAATCCAAGACCTCAAATCGAGAACAGTCCATCCAAACAAACAGAAAAAGCTCTTTTGGTGAATCAGGATGACGAAAAGATTCCAGAAGGTTTCAGTTGGGATAAGTACGTTCCAGGAGGGGGTCTTGCAATGATGGCTGAAATTGTTGAAGAATGTGTTCCTGAAGTTGAAGTAGTCAGTGACGTGATGACTGAAGAAAGCTTTGCAGAACTAGAAGAGGCAGCAGCAGCAGTCTACTATCATCAGTCTGAACAGGAGGTTATTACTAATACATTTAAATCCATAATGCCATCTAATGTGTTTGATTCTTTTGCAGGTTTCTTTAGTGAACCGACTACGGGTTTTTGCCCACAGTACGAAGTTGAACAAACTCCGGTTCAAGAGATCATTGATGTCTCAAAGGAAATGAACGAAGAGACTTTGAAAGAAATAGTAGACAAAGCTCTTATGGTCAAGCTGCAAGAGGTAGAACAAACTAAAACACCTTCTGATAACAATGAGACCAAAGATGTAACTCAAGAGTCAGTGTCAGTTGAAAAGGAGTCAATTATCGGAGAGAAGTCCGAGTCCGATGACAAATCAGAAAATGTGAAGTCCGAATCCGGAGAGAAATCTGAGTCCGAGTCCGGAGAGTTTGGTAAATCGAAAAGTAAAAATGATAAACAAGAAAACGTTTTTGAAAAAGTTGATCCATTTCTTGAAAAACCATGCGAAAACTGTTTGAAACCCTGCATGGATTGTCTTGAAAAAGACAAACAGTTTCAAGAGTTGAAAAAGTTTAACGACAAATTAAAATTTGATTTTAATGATGTTAAAGAGACTAATGACACTCTGTCACGATCAATTAAAATGATTCAAAATGAGAGTAAAGAAAATGATAAAATTGTTAATTTGTTCAAAGCTACGGTCATGGACAAGCAAATGTCGATTAACATGCATCTGGACACAATCGCATCTCTAAAGAAGGAACTTGAAATGATGCGTATTGAGACAAAAAGAGTCGACAAAAAGTTGATCAGTTATCTTTCATCTTCATATGTGATTGATCAGATCGTTCCTCAACAAACAGATTTCAAAAATGTTCCACCCCCAATGTGGAATCATTATACTCAGAAATATCCAGACGGGGTGGAAAAGGCTTTGAATCTCAAATTGAGAACAGAAGAGAATGAGTTACCGGAAAACATAGATGTTACATTTTCTCCGTCTGACACCGACAACGAGTCACAACTGGTTAAAATAGTTGTAGACCAAGTGTTGGATGAAGAGAGTGATAACACTGAATTCGGAACGGTTAAAACTCATTTTGAGAATTCCAGTTCAGATTTTGAAGATGACGGAAACTTTCTTGATAAGTTTATTCCAAAGTCAGATAAAGTTTTGGATGACGATTCGATCATTGTGGTTTACACGATGACTGGAACTGACAAACTGTATACTGATTTTGAGTATCCGATTCAGAATGCGAACCTGGAAAGGGTTGAAAAAGTTTTTAAACTCATGGAAATTGATATCTCAGAAGTCAACAACAATTCGTTTTTATCAAAACCGAAAAAATCTTTTGTTAAACAACAATTGACAAACAACCCGGGAAAGAAAAATGAAAGGGTGGGTATCAATGGCAATAACAAGAGACATGGTAATAATTACAAAAAGAAAGGTGTTGGTTTTGAAACGAAAATGTCTAAGAAAGATGTTAAGCCAAAAGAAAATTTGAGTGAAGTGTTTGTGGCTGGTAATAACACAGAAGTCGAAAAGGATTATATCTTTAGTAAGCAAGCAATTGACGATTTATTGCGGCCAAAAAGATAAGAGACGAGACCAACAGATCCACTTTTGTTGAATATGACAAAAGAATCTGTTATAGATGCAATGAAATCGGTCACATGGCAAAACAATGTGTCAAAAAGATAATAAAACCATTTTTCCAAAAACCAAAACCAAAAATTTCAAATGATGTTAAGGGTAAATCACCTATGGTATCCCCCGTGCGTATTCTTAAACACGGTGAATCATTGAAGTCAGAAGACAAACCAAAATCAACTTTTGAAATTGGTGAATCTTCAAAATCACAAAAGACTTCAAAGGTTTATCCTAAAACAAAGACTTCCCAAAGTCAAACATGGGTGGAGAAACCTAAACATTCTTTTGAGGAAAAGAAAATCGAAGACGTTTTAAAATCTGAAACGAAAATTTTTGCAACCACCGATGAGAAAATTGAGTTTGAGTTAGATAAGTTGATTGAAGAATTCCCACCTATCAAGGAAGGAACTCTAAAATCAAAACCCGAACCTGATGTTCCAAATGTTGTTTTTAACATTCCAAAAGTTGACAAAGTAGCTCATGATATTGTTTTTGGTAGTATACCAAATGTTGAAAAATCTTGGGTATCATTGTTTAAGTAAATATCTTTTGATGTGTGTAGGGGCTTCCAAGGTCTATCATTTCTAAATGGATAATGGATAGCGTCACCTCAAGGCACATGACAGGGATGTTAGCACTGCTATACGACGTCAAATCAATCAATGGAGGTTATGTCGGGTTTGCTGGAACTCAAGGTGGAAGAATTGTCGGTGAAGGAATACTTACTAATGGAGTCATAACATTCGAAAAAGTGAATTACACTGCTGAGTTAGAAAACAATCTGTTGAGCATCTCTCAGATTTGTGATAAGTCGTTCACTGTTCATTTTACAAAAGATGAATGTCTGATTCTTAAACCAGGTTTTAAAATACCGGAAGAAATGTTGTTGATGCGCGCTCCTCGTGAAAACGATCTCTATATACTAGACATGAGCGTTGCAACAACGACAGATAAAAAGGCATAATGTTTTGTGAGTAAGACGAAGGCGACTGAAAAAGAATCCATCATGTGGCATCGTAAAATGGGGCATATTCACTTGAGGAAAATGAACTTTTTAGTTCATAATGATCTTGTAGAAGGCGTTAATGTGAAAAGCTTCCATCTTAACGATGATTGTGTTGAATGCAAGAAAGAGAAGCAGACGAAGAAATCGCACCCGAAAAAGCTCTTGAACTCCATCAGATTACCGCTCGAAAGACTCCATATGGATCTTTTCGGACCGGTAAATGTGAAAAGCATAAGTGGATATCTATATTGTTTAGTGGTTACTGACGACTTTACAAGATTCTCCTGGGTGTTGTTTCTAGAGAGAAAAGATGAAACGTTTGATTCTTTGATGAAGCTATTAAAAAAGATGGAGAATGTTTACAAACTGCCGATTAGACGTATTCGAAGCGATAATGGCACGGAATTCAAGAATAATCGTGTGCTCGAATTCTGCAACGATAAGGGTATTCTTCATGAATTCAGCGCACCATATACTCCACAACAAAATGGTGTCGCAGAACGGAAAAACCGTACGTTGATCGAAACGGCCCGTACCATGTTAGCAGATTTGAAATTACCAGTATACTTTTGGAGTGAAGCAGTTGCCACGGCATGTTACACACTCAATCGAGTTCTTACGGTGAAGAAGTACAAGAAAACTTGTTTTGAATTGCTACATCTTTACAAACTGAATCTGAAATTTTTAGAACCATTTGGATCACCATGCACATTCATTGATCCAGACGGTAAATTTGGTACAAAAGCTAATGAAGGTTTTTTTGTAGGATACGCAAGTCCGTTGAAAAGAGTTTTTGTTCCGAGTTTGGGGAAGATCATACAAGTTCAACATGTTGACTGTCAAAGGTTTACTGCTCCGAGTCAACTTCCCGGAAACAGGTTGCTATTTGATTATGATAATCTCTGGGAGTCATTCCATTTACCGACAGAGCCGAATGAAGAGGAACTGGCATTCTTATACCAACAACAACAGTTTCTTTCACAAGAACAAGTGCCGAGACCGTTGGTAGTTTCCTCGCCCACTGTGGGTTCAAATGATCATGAGGCTGGTCCTAGTGGAACTGCACATGCATCCCCATAAGAAACAACACCAATATTTGATCATTCTGACGACTCAGAATCGGAAAACGATCCGATTTATGACGAGGAACCAAATATTGCGTCTTCAAATGATATTGATCATGCGGGTGATCAGAATATAACAAATTTGCAATCGGAAGTGAGCGTACCGGATACAGTCATGCCAAGAACATTATCTTACCATCCGTCAGAGCAAATTATTGGTGACCTTCACAGCGGTGTGAAAACCCGCGATCAAATAAACAAAGGGCTTACATGTTTTTACTCATCTGTCGCTCCTTTACAAGTAGACTTCTCATTAAAATGTTTTATCTCGCAGGTAGAGCCAAAAACATACAAAGAAGCATTAACCGAAGAGAGTTGGGTAAATGCAATGCAAGAGGAGTTACAACAGTTTGAAAAGCTTGGAGTGTGGAGGTTGGTTGAACTCCCGGAAGATCAGAAGTTGATCAAGACCAAGTGGGTCTTCAAATGTAAGAGAGACGATAGAGGGGTTATAGTAAGGAACAAAGCACGTTTGGTAGTCCAAGGTTTTAGTCAGCAAGAAGGGATTGACTTTACTGAAGTATATGCTCCCGTTGCTCGACTTGAGGCAATCAGAATCTACTTGGCGTTTACGTCATGGAAGGGATTCAAGGTCTACCAACTGGATGTCAAATCTGCATTTCTCTACAGAAAGATTAAAGAAGAAGTGTACGTCAGAAAACCATCGGGTTTTACCGATCCTGTACACAAAAACAAGGTGTATCTTCTCGATAAGGCGTTATACGGATTACACCAGGCCCCGAGAGCCTGGTAGGAGACGTTTTCCCAGCATCTACTGACCAACGGGTTCAATAGAGGGACTGTCGATAGTACCCTGTTCACTAAAGAGGTTGCAGGACATCTACTCATCGTGCAGATATACGTTGATGATATAATTTTCGGATCGACGAATGATGAATTGTGCAAAGAGTTTGAGAAGGTCATGAAAAAGAAGTTTGAAATGAGTTCAATGGGGGAGATGAAGTTCTTTCTCGGGCTTCAAGTTGAGCAACTGCCCGATGGAATCGTCATACACCAAACCAAATATGTGAATGATGTGTTGGATAAATTCAATATGTCCGAATCATCTCCCACATCAACCCCCTTGGTTACAAATCATGGAATATGTCCGGATGAAAGTGGTGAGAAAGTGGACGAAACGCTTTATCGGTCAATCATAGGATCGCTTATGTATCTGACAGCGTCACGACCAGACATAATGTATCCAACCTGCCTCTGTGCCCGGTATCAGTCAAGTCCGAGACAATCACACATGGTGATAGTTAAGAGGATCTTACGGTATCTCAAAGGTTGCCCAAGCACCGGCTTGTGGTATCCCCGATCCGATGACTTCTCTCTAACTGGATATTTTGACTCTGACTTCGGGTCCTGTAAGTTGAATGCTAAGTCCACAACTGCTGGTTGTCAGTTCTTCGAAACTTGGCTAATCACTTGGCAGTGCAAGAAACAGACCACAGTCGCTCTCTCGACTTGTGAGGCTGAATACGTTTCGGCTTCCAGCTGTTGTTCCCAGATTCTCTGGATTCAACAACAAATGAGGGACTATGGTTTGCAATTCTTAGACACGCCAATTTTTATGGACAACGAGGCAGCAATTAATATCACTAAAAATCCGGTTCAACACTCTAAAACAAAACATATTGAGATTCGACATCATTTTATTCATGATTGCTACGAGAAAAAATTGATTCGAATTGATTATATTCACACCGATGATCAGAGAGCTGATTTTTACACAGAACCCTTTGATAAAACGAGATTTAATTATCTTTTGAAATTGAACGGGTTAAAGAATTTGTTTTCTGGGAGGGTGGTAGAGTGTGTGGCCGAGGAGGACGGCGATCAGAAGTGATCTGCGTCTTGTTGTCATGTTTTTCTTTACAGTTTCTTTACTGCTTTTGATAAAACCAAAAGCACAAAAATATGTTTTTGATTTTAGGGGGAGAAAGTTTATAGAAAATACAAAAACATGATAAAATTTCAAAAATACAAAAACATGATAAAATTTCATAAATACAAAAACAGTGAAAAAAGACAAAAAGAGTTTTGTGAAAAAGAGGAAATGATAGAACATCAGTGGACTATCACAACATGCTAAAGAAATGGAAAGTCAAAATGTTTTTAAACGAGTCTCACTAATGATGTGCCAGTAGGCTTCACACAATTAGTAGATTGAGTTCGAGATATAAACATAACGAATAACTGCTTATCTCATGGGTAACATCTCTCGGATATATGGGTAACCCCTAAAATCTTGTTTGAGAGATTGCCTGATTCTGAGATACTAGGTCTTTATACTGTTTGATATCTGGGGTATTATACCTTGTCTTCTGATATTGCGGAAGCAATGGCCTAGACCTCGTATAATACTTTATGCGCTTTTAAAGCTCACCCTCTGCATAAAAATTGATAAAATATCGAAAGATACGAATCAATTGCAGTTGAAGAAAAGATTCTCTAAAGGGAACACACCTAAAGTTGAGCCTTCATCTCTCTGATTGAACGGAAGTTCTAGCCCGAGCTCTCAAGGTCTCGCATAACCCAATTACAGATATCAGATTGGTATACTCACCTGTAAGACTGAATCTAGGGAATTTTGATACGGGAGTATATTCTGTGGTGGGACACACGAATAAGTTAAGTCCATAAAACACTAATTCGTATCTTGAATCAATTGAAACTTGTGTAGAAGTTTAAGTGGACAACAATACTGACAATCAGAAGTGAATTTGTTTAAGTCTTAAAGTTAAATCAAGATCAACGGTGTTGGTGATAAGTCTCAAAAACTGATATGATCCTCTTACACAATCTCACAAAAAGATGTCTGTAAATATGTTTGTACAGTTTCCTGTTTATTAAATCCAAAAAGATTTCCTGTTTGTTTAGTAAAATGTTTAGAAAATCCAAAAAGATTTGATACTTCATCTTATTTTCGACAACAGACGTTGGGGATCTGATGATCAAAGTCTCACAGTGTTAAACATGTTGGATCTTTTGGGTTGGTAAAGAAAAAGTTTGAGAAAAAGTGTTGGTAATTGCTCAAAATGTATCAAAGTTCATTAATTTGAACTTAAATTTGTTTCAAAATGTCAGCGAGATCATAATTTGGTCAACAAAGGTCATTAACTTGGACTTGGTAGGCTAAACAGTTGACCAGGGTCATTAACTTGGACTTGGTTAACTGAGTGTGGTGGTAAATAGTTAAAAAGTTAAATATTTGAAAATTTTGAAAAAATAAATTGTTCACACGAGGTGGCCAACTCGCACGAACTGGCCAGATTGTATTAACTTGGCCAGACTGTTCCAAAAGTGCCAACTCGTGCGAGCTGGGCCAGTCCGCTTGAACCCCACACCACCTCAACATCAACTCGTGCGACCTGGTACTCCCTATATAAAGGATAGACCAGATCGCATGAATCATTTTTCTGTCACCACTCCGCACCACCGACACATCTGTTCGAGCAATTCGTCTGATTTCATTGATTTCAAGTCTGAATCTTGTGTTCTTGTTGTTCGGAATCATCATATAAGTTGGTTTACACAACTTGTATCATGGGAAAGGTATTGTTTGATGATTAATTGAACGAATCGCTTGAACTCGAATGAACCGAAACTTTGAACTTAGATCTAGGGTTTTATAATGGATTAAAATGAATAAAAATCACATCAGTGTACTCGGAATTTATTATAGAACAGATCTAGTGTTTCAATTTAATCATCAAAACATGTTTTAATCACCTGCAAAATCACTGTTCATAATGTGTGTTTCAAACGAAGTGATGACTCAGTTCGTATGAGATGGCAGATCGTTTGATGATTCCAGATCGCACGAAATGGCCAACTCGTTTGGGGTTCACATCGCTTAAAATTGTTCAGTTCGTTTGAACACCAGTCCATTTGAGTGGCCACATCGTTTGAAACCAGACCATTTGAAAAGTCTGAATTAGTTTGTATACCAGATCGTTTGAAACTGATCACTTCGCATGATCACCAGATCATGTGAATGATAAGCCTTGAAAGTTGTGCAAAAAAAGTTTAACATGTTTGTTTTGTTTGTGTTTTCAGACATCGAATGTAATGTTTGATTCATCGCACAACATTTGCTGTGTCTACGATGAGACTCTACCAAAGATGATTGTGTTTAAGGAGATCTTGCCGTTCATGAAGCGTTTGCCGATTCAAAAAGCTTTAACGGATCAACATAAAGTCTTCAAGTCTCATGTTCATCATTTCTGGAAGAATGCTGTTTACGACGATGTGAACGATGTTATTAATTCAGTTGTGAGCATAAATGATGAAGATAAAGAAATTATTATCACTGAACAGCTTGTACGTGAAGTGTTAGAGTTTCCGGATGATGAAAATTCGCCAACAGGGTTTCCAGAAAGAATGGCCAAAGGCTGTATGCTGAGAATGGGATATAATGGGCCATTGAATAAAGCAAATTATCTGAAAGCTTATTTTACGAAGCCATACAAGTTCTTTATTCACTCAGTGATTCACGCGCTTAGTCACAGAAAAGGTGGATATGATGCGATGAAAGATTATCAGATGTGTATGGTGACAGCGTTAGTGCTGAACAAGAAGTACAACTTTTCAAGAATTATTTTTCATTACATGAAAGATAATATTACTTCAGGCAGTCGAAGTTGGGTTTATCCGAGGTTTGTGCAAATGATGCTGGATCATGCCTATCCAAATCTGGTGAAAGATGAAGAGAATGATCTGATGATGTTACATCACATGGATAATGAAACGTTGATCAAATTATCCAAGTATACCAAGAATTGGCCAGAACCGAAGAATAAGCCAGAGTTTTTCGGGTATATAAAAGATGAGAAATATGAAGATCCAGATCTTGTAAATCATTTGAAGTGGAGGAATGATGTTGAGGTGAAAGAAAAGAGTGCAGCTGATGAATTAACAAAGTTAGAAGAATTCAATGAAACTCGTAATGATTGGTATACAAAGGTTGAAAAAGAAAAGAAAAAAGGTGGTAAGAGAACTCCAAAAGCTCAAGCTGAAGAAGGATCATCTTCTCAACCACAAAAGAAGCATAAGAAGAAAGTTGTTGACACAATGTTGGTTGATGAACCAGAAGAAGATGAGCCAGAAGCTGTCACACCCCGACCGCGTAAAACAACAAATCGCGGCGGAAACATCGAGGCGTGTTGCAACAGAATTAATGTTTCATAACCATGGATACCAAAAAGTGTTTCGTTTTATTAAACATTGAATAATTACATCGTCTTGAAATCTAAATATACTATTTAAACATAGTCTATCATTGTTATTGAGTCACTAAGGCCTTTTCCAGTCCTATGTGAGCATGCATCTTATCAATCGATATCATCCAACAATACCTGAAACATATGTGAAAACGAGGTCAGCAAAGAAATGCTGGCGAATACATTGGTTTTGTTGAAAATAAGATTCATGACTTCTGTTTAAGAAAATGTTTAGTCATGAACCTTGTAATTTGCTTTGTCTTTGTAAAACATTTGAAAAATAATAAGTTTAGATGATATGTATAAATAAGAGAATAAAGCATGATTAAATGAATAACCATGTAAAATGAGTTTGTATAAGATAAGTTGTTTGTAAATCAGTGTCTTGTGAAAAGTATGTTACTTGTATAAAATGTTCTATGTCTCAAACTGAAATGATTCAAATAACGCTACATTATGTAATACCATACAAACACTTATATATAGGAAGTACCAGCGGCGTATCCACCATGCTTGTATCATATTACACACGCCTCGTTACTTAATCACTTAATCAAACCAAACCAACAATGTATAATGTCTATGTCAAAATGTCTATGTCAAAACCATGTCAAAATGTCATGTATAACGAAAATGATATGTATGGCTAGTTGAATGCATCAACTAAACCATAGGTGAAACGCACAAAACAAAGTATTGAAGTAAATCTTGGTTTAAATCAATACTATGTTTCGTGGAAATGCATGATCAAATGTAAATCATGTCCAGATGTTTACCCAATCGTTACCCATTCGTTCAAATCGTTCTTGTTTTAATCGTTCAAAGCGTTCTTGTTTTAATTGTGAAACTACTTAATGGTCGATTCTCTAATAACATTCAAACCTTCTTGACGCGTTCATCGTTCCAACTCGCTCTCGCTCTCGTTCTTAACAAATCCTTACCAAAGGATAAGTTAATAATTACAGATTCAGTCGCTACCCACAACCCCCACACATAACAATGGGTGCAGTAAATAACGGGATTTGTCAGATCCTATGGTACCATAACCTAATACTGGTCGGCTTGATCATTGCTAATGAATGTCATCGGTCATGTAACTACAACCAACAAGTTTGTTCACTTTTTGAAATTTGTTATTAGTTTTTGAAATCATTGTATTCGTTCTTGAAATCATTGTTAGCGTTCTTGAAATAATTGTTATTGTTCTTGAAACCACATTGTAATTGTTCTTGAAACTATTGATAAAACATTTAGCACATATGAGTCACCCCAAAACAGTTGAAAACAGTAAAAGAGGGGAAATAATGTACTCGCCTGATAATGCTTGGAGGTCTTGAACAACAACCAAACAAAGCTAGAGGGAGCACACGGAATCAGTCGGCAATCTAAAACTATATAAATAAACCGGACTTATATCGGGAGATCGGATAGGATGAGGCTTGGTAAACCAAATGAGTGTTGGAACTCATATGATATGGTTTAACAAGGCCCACATACTACAATGAAACCAAACCTAAGTGCTATCGACCCATCGCGACCCATTAAGGTAACTTATGCTACTTTAACGCGTCGTGCGCGTGAAACGCGTTCGGACCGTCTAACTAGTCCTATGACAAGTGTTATATGCCTAAACATGTTACATTATCAGTTATGTGACAAGAGTTTAGGTTACATATGCTTAATTACCAATTATACATGAAAAGGGTATTCTGGTAATTTACCTAAGGCATATAAACTACCTATCATACAACTACTTAAACGATGTGACCATAGGGTATAACCTCGGAAGGTTATTCCCTACCTACTATGGTCACCTAATGTATTTGGTCGGATCCTAATGATCGACCAAATGGGTCGAGTTCGAAGGTATAGGCGATTTATTAGATCGCCTACCCTACGACTCTAGACAACGTGGTAATCAGTGGGCATAGTCCCAAGGGACTATGACCAACGTGATTACACTCACGTTGCGAAGTTCAAACGAACTTCGCATTGACCATTACTGGTCAACGCTGAAAGTCAAACAAAGTTTGACTTTCTGACTCGAAAAGCAGTAAAATAAGGAAAAGAACGAAAGAATACTAACCCAGGGTCCCCGAATGCTAATCCCGATTCAAGAATCTCAGGTATGAAACAATGGTTTCAACTTAGAGTTCCTAAAATCAGAATTCTAGTGGTTTTAGAGGTAATGGGGGTGGGGTATTTATAGTTTTCGGGTAACCGTTAGGATCGTTTCAAGGAAAACGTGCCTTAATCTTGCCCGTACATGTGTCGGAAGGTTATGGTGCCTAACAATGATCCTTATCAGCTGAGTATGCAAGTGGTGAACTTGTGGTTGTGGTTAAAACAGCTGCAAACAGGCTGTTAGAAACTCTGAATCTGGTCTGTAATAGGCTAGCGCACCGCTAGGCCTTATTTTGGCAGATTTACACTTTTGGTCCCTGTAGTGCAATAAGCCCATTTTTGACACGTTTAAGGCCCGTTAACCCTATTTCAAAGCTCTAAAATGAAGTTAAAGTATAGGGAACTCAAAACATGCTCAAAAATATCTCGGATGTCGGTTCGTTTGGCCGTACGGTCGCGATGTTCGCTTAATTACGACGGAATGCGCATAAGCGCGAAAAACGATCCAAAAGACGCGACGAATGGATTTTTCTTAAGGCGAACACTAAAATATAATATAGTCATGCTCACATAAATTTTTGGATGTCCGGATGTATTCAGAACGTAAGTTATGCGCGAAAATGCAAACTTGTGCACTTTTTGACACTTTTAGTCCCTGAATGACCCAAAAGTTTATTTTAGCACACCGAACCCCTCAAAGCCTATTTCTAAGCTATGTAAAGGATATTTATGGTATGTTTAACTTATGGTCATGTTCCGGAATGTCTGTTACAGTTCAAATTGGCATACTTTCGCAGTTTGTCAACTTTAGTCCCTGTAAGCGATTTAACTTGTTTTTGCCATACCAAAGCCTTCAAAACTTATTCCTAAGTTATGTAAAGGTTATTTAAGGTATGTTAAGCCTATGTCACTATTCCGGAGTGTTTGTTGCATTAAACTGGTTATATTTACGCATCGCTGCGCGTATAACCTTCCAGAAAGCGATTTAGAGTTTGAAATTGAACGAGAATTGATATGTGCAAATGATACACATATTTTTACAAATCCCAAGTATGAAATATAATATTTCATTGGTTTGGTATTTGTTTGATGGCCGTAAAGGCACAGGTGTTACAGTCTCCCCTACTTTAGGAAATTTCGTCCCGAAATTTATTTAGAGGAAACTTGTGAGAGTTTGAAAACATGAAGTTGAAAAGATCGAACAACATTGGTTAGGGTTCTGAACTTCTAGTAACCTTAATAACATCATGCTTACAATGTAAGAGGGACACTTATATACAAGTATATGAAGCGTCATTGGTGCGTCCACCATGCCTCCATTACATCGTTCTCATTTTGTTATTGTTGTCACTATCGGTTCTTACACATAATAAACCTTACTAGGTTTCTGTGCACTAAATTTCATAATTATGTACGCATCCATAATCAGACAATTCCTTGCACAGTTCACACAGTCTATTTTATAATGTGTAGGGGAAAACCAAATGAACAATCCTGTGATGAGTGTGACTAGACTGCCATAGAGTCCTTTTTAATTAAATCAATAAATGATCTAAATAGACTATCAATGAGTCTATCCAGCTACATCACTAGATGTCGTCTTTTAACCAAATTGTGAATCAATCTTTTTTTTACTAGACCACCAAATGGTCTCTTATGAATCATGGAGTGATACTATAAAATCCAAGGGTCTTATCTATTACATAGAAGCCCATTAAGGATTTAAGGTAGTACCTTTTGAATATCCTACTATGAATCCCTCATATGTAAATATGAAAGATTCTATGAGGATTTGAAAATCGGATCACACAAAACATAGAGGAGAACACATAAACACATAACACATAATCGCATAATTGTTTAATTGTTTAATTTGTTATCTTTGAATACGGGTATTTAAAGCATACTGGGAACCAAATCCTTAATTGCAGCAATTTGGATGGATCCACAAGAATACTCTGCTTGTTGACTATATAACCCAAAAACTGAACTTCTTTAAGCCAAAATTTTCCTCTTGGAGGATTTAGCGAAAAGTTTGTTCCTTCTTTAGGGGTTCCAATGTCAACGAAGGTGTTGATCATGATCGGCTCGGGATATGAATAGATCAAGATGTCATTAACAACAATGACGAACTGATCCAAATAAGGCTTGCAGACTCTATTTATTAAGTCCTTGAAGATGGCTGGAGCATTTGTCAACCCAAAAGGCATGATTGTAAACTCGTAATGGCCATACTTCATGCAGAAAACCGTTTTGGGAATATCTTCTTCGAGAATACAAAGTTGATAATACCCAAAACGCAAATCGATCTTGGAAAAGCATGAAACGCTATGCAGTTGATTGGAGAAATCGTTGATTTAAGGTAGGGGATATCGATTCTTGATGGTAAGCTTAATAGGCTTACGTTAATCGATATTCATTTGAAAAGATCCATTTTTCTTTTCACAAAGAGAACAGGAGTTTCTCCAAGGTGAAAAGTTCGGACGGATGAATCTTTTATCAGACAACTCTTGAGGCTGTTTTGATAATTCTTGCATCTCGAACGGTGCAAGATGATAAGATACTTCAGATTTAAAAGAAACAAGTGTTTGAGGTTCTTATGGAGTCACAAGTGATCATGAAAATGACAGAACCACAGGAGTAATTTGTCTTTGTGTTGATACCATAAGGTTGGATCAAACATTCATACAATTGCATTAGTTACAAAATAAAAACCACAAATTTTTATTTATATAACAACCGCATTGTCTTTAAATGTACAAGATAACAACCAGAGGAAATACAAAATACTAAAAGTTCACTCCTTCATCATTGATTGCCTCATTGATGTTAAACACTCGACCGCGTGCTGGATTCACATTGACGTTGACGTTCGGGTTTGCGTTAGCATTTGCATTCACCAGTCTTGGGCAGTTGTGGCGGAAGTGACCAATCTCTCCGCAGTTGAAACATGAACCCAGTGGGAATCTCGCAGCATTCCCTTGAACCGGAGCTTGAACCTGAGCAGCCTGATTTTGTCCCAACCGACAAATCTTGGCCAAATGCCCAAGTTTACCACACGTCGTGCATTGCCAGCAAGCTTGTTGTACTGCGTGATGACCATTGCAGCGTGCACAATAAGGTGCAGTACCGGCATATGCTTTCTTTGCAGGTGGCTGAGCTGGTTGGTTCCGCGGGTTCTGAGCAGTCTGTGCTGTGACAGCAAAATTTTGGGCACCCTTTCGCTTCTTTGATTTCTTTGATGTCTCACCTTCCTTACCCTTCTTGTTTTGGCCTTTCTTGCTATCCTCCTTGTCAGACCCCTGCTTCTTACCCTTGTCACCCTTTCTGTGTAACTTATTCTTCCGAATCTTCGACTCAGTCAATGTCGCAGCTACCTCGATCGCCTGACGGAGTGTGGTAGGGCTACTACCAGTAAGGATGTCTTGTACCGTGTCAGGTAGGCCGTCGATGTACCTTTCGATAGCTATGTCAAGTGGGGTAACCATTGTCGGGCAAAGCAGACTCAACTCCTCAAACCTATCAGTATACGCCCTGTGCTCACCACTATCCTGCTTTAAATCATCAAATTCCTTCTCCAAAGCTCGCTGCTCATGACGAGGACAGAATTCCCTCATCATAAGAGCTCTTAGTTCTGCCCATGTCTGTGCCAAGGCAATCTCAGCACCCCTATCTCTCATAACCCCGTTCCACCATGTCAACGCCCTCTTCTGAAATACACTTGAAGCAAACTCGACTTTGCGATTTTCCGGACACTGCACGTGGCGGAAAGTATTCTCTATGCTCTCAAACCACTGAAGAAGCCCAGTCGCTCCCTCAGAACCACTAAACTTGAGTGGTTTAGCCTGGTTAAAATCCTTGTATTTGCATAGTACATTGTTGTTGTTGTTGGCTTGGTTCCATTGAGCAAAGAGGTTTGGGAATTGAGCAGCCATTTGCTGCGCAATGATTTCTGCCAGCTCGGCAGTCTCTATCTGGTTTTCGCGTCGAGGAGGCATTGTCTAAAAGAGGAAACATGAAAGGAAACGAGTGAGAGAATTTAGACGAAAAGAATGAGATGAAACAAATCTGATGAAAGCAAGGATAGTGGCTATTTGTTTGTTACTACAAAGCAACAGACGGCACACAGTGACTGATCAAAGTAAATGGGTCAAAAATAATGTATCGCGAAGACATGCTCGCCTATAAGTGAACACTCATCCCAAGAATTCCCAGGTAAGCACAACTGGTCTCGCGTCTGATGAGATATATACGAAGTGCTTGCCTAGACAGAAAACCCAGAATACAGGCATTCACCCTTCCAGTTTGCACGTGTTCACATTATTTAAAACCCAAAACCTTGTCGAGATTTTGAAAATTTAACAGGGGTTCAAAACCATATAACAGAGGGTTCAAAACCTTGTAATCAATCATCCTAGAACAGATGATTAGTTTTCAAAGCGGTTTCGAAAATTATGCTCTTGTTGTGGTCGTCGCCTAAGGATAGGTGACGGTATTGTTTTATGACTAAACGCAAGTAAACTCGCGTTAGGGTCCTAGAAAGGTTATAGACTAGGTCAAAGCATTACTAATAACCTAATTCCCTATAACCATTGGCTCTGATACCATCTTTTCTGTCACACCCCGACCGCGTAAAACAACAAATCGCGGCGGAAACATCGAGGCGTGTTGCAACAGAATTAATGTTTCATAACCATGGATACCAAAAAGTGTTTCGTTTTATTAAACATTGAATAATTACATCGTCTTGAAATCTAAATATACTATTTAAACATAGTCTATCATTGTTATTGAGTCACTAAGGCCTTTTCCAGTCCTATGTGAGCATGCATCTTATCAATCGATATCATCCAACAATACCTGAAACATATGTGAAAACGAGGTCAGCAAAGAAATGCTGGCGAATACATTGGTTTTGTTGAAAATAAGATTCATGACTTCTGTTTAAGAAAATGTTTAGTCATGAACCTTGTAATTTGCTTTGTCTTTGTAAAACATTTGAAAAATAATAAGTTTAGATGATATGTATAAATAAGAGAATAAAGCATGATTAAATGAATAACCATGTAAAATGAGTTTGTATAAGATAAGTTGTTTGTAAATCAGTGTCTTGTGAAAAGTATGTTACTTGTATAAAATGTTCTATGTCTCAAACTGAAATGATTCAAATAACGCTACATTATGTAATACCATACAAACACTTATATATAGGAAGTACCAGCGGCGTATCCACCATGCTTGTATCATATTACACACGCCTCGTTACTTAATCACTTAATCAAACCAAACCAACAATGTATAATGTCTATGTCAAAATGTCTATGTCAAAACCATGTCAAAATGTCATGTATAACGAAAATGATATGTATGGCTAGTTGAATGCATCAACTAAACCATAGGTGAAACGCACAAAACAAAGTATTGAAGTAAATCTTGGTTTAAATCAATACTATGTTTCGTGGAAATGCATGATCAAATGTAAATCATGTCCAGATGTTTACCCAATCGTTACCCATTCGTTCAAATCGTTCTTGTTTTAATCGTTCAAAGCGTTCTTGTTTTAATTGTGAAACTACTTAATGGTCGATTCTCTAATAACATTCAAACCTTCTTGACGCGTTCATCGTTCCAACTCGCTCTCGCTCTCGTTCTTAACAAATCCTTACCAAAGGATAAGTTAATAATTACAGATTCAATCGCTACCCACAACCCCCACACATAACAATGGGTGCAGTAAATAACGGGATTTGTCAGATCCTATGGTACCATAACCTAATACTGGTCGGCTTGATCATTGCTAATGAATGTCATCGGTCATGTAACTACAACCAACAAGTTTGTTCACTTTTTGAAATTTGTTATTAGTTTTTGAAATCATTGTATTCGTTCTTGAAATCATTGTTAGCGTTCTTGAAATAATTGTTATTGTTCTTGAAACCACATTGTAATTGTTCTTGAAACTATTGATAAAACATTTAGCACATATGAGTCACCCCAAAACAGTTGAAAACAGTAAAAGAGGGGAAATAATGTACTCGCCTGATAATGCTTGGAGGTCTTGAACAACAACCAAACAAAGCTAGAGGGAGCACACGGAATCAGTCGGCAATCTAAAACTATATAAATAAACCGGACTTATATCGGGAGATCGGATAGGATGAGGCTTGGTAAACCAAATGAGTGTTGGAACTCATATGATATGGTTTAACAAGGCCCACATACTACAATGAAACCAAACCTAAGTGCTATCGACCCATCGCGACCCATTAAGGTAACTTATGCTACTTTAACGCGTCGTGCGCGTGAAACGCGTTCGGACCGTCTAACTAGTCCTATGACAAGTGTTATATGCCTAAACATGTTACATTATCAGTTATGTGACAAGAGTTTAGGTTACATATGCTTAATTACCAATTATACATGAAAAGGGTATTCTGGTAATTTACCTAAGGCATATAAACTACCTATCATACAACTACTTAAACGATGTGACCATAGGGTATAACCTCGGAAGGTTATTCCCTACCTACTATGGTCACCTAATGTATTTGGTCGGATCCTAATGATCGACCAAATGGGTCGAGTTCGAAGGTATAGGCGATTTATTAGATCGCCTACCCTACGACTCTAGACAACGTGGTAATCAGTGGGCATAGTCCCAAGGGACTATGACCAACGTGATTACACTCACGTTGCGAAGTTCAAACGAACTTCGCATTGACCATTACTGGTCAACGCTGAAAGTCAAACAAAGTTTGACTTTCTGACTCGAAAAGCAGTAAAATAAGGAAAAGAACGAAAGAATACTAACCCAGGGTCCCCGAATGCTAATCCCGATTCAAGAATCTCAGGTATGAAACAATGGTTTCAACTTAGAGTTCCTAAAATCAGAATTCTAGTGGTTTTAGAGGTAATGGGGGTGGGGTATTTATAGTTTTCGGGTAACCGTTAGGATCGTTTCAAGGAAAACGTGCCTTAATCTTGCCCGTACATGTGTCGGAAGGTTATGGTGCCTAACAATGATCCTTATCAGCTGAGTATGCAAGTGGTGAACTTGTGGTTGTGGTTAAAACAGCTGCAAACAGGCTGTTAGAAACTCTGAATCTGGTCTGTAATAGGCTAGCGCACCGCTAGGCCTTATTTTGGCAGATTTACACTTTTGGTCCCTGTAGTGCAATAAGCCCATTTTCGACACGTTTAAGGCCCGTTAACCCTATTTCAAAGCTCTAAAATGAAGTTAAAGTATAGGGAACTCAAAACATGCTCAAAAATATCTCGGATGTCGGTTCGTTTGGCCGTACGGTCGCGATGTTCGCTTAATTACGACGGAATGCGCATAAGCGCGAAAAACGATCCAAAAGACGCGACGAATGGATTTTTCTTAAGGCGAACACTAAAATATAATATAGTCATGCTCACATAAATTTTTGGATGTCCGGATGTATTCAGAACGTAAGTTATGCGCGAAAATGCAAACTTGTGCACTTTTTGACACTTTTAGTCCCTGAATGACCCAAAAGTTTATTTTAGCACACCGAACCCCTCAAAGCCTATTTCTAAGCTATGTAAAGGATATTTATGGTATGTTTAACTTATGGTCATGTTCCGGAATGTCTGTTACAGTTCAAATTGGCATACTTTCGCAGTTTGTCAACTTTAGTCCCTGTAAGCGATTTAACTTGTTTTTGCCATACCAAAGCCTTCAAAACTTATTCCTAAGTTATGTAAAGGTTATTTAAGGTATGTTAAGCCTATGTCACTATTCCGGAGTGTTTGTTGCATTAAACTGGTTATATTTACGCATCGCTGCGCGTATAACCTTCCAGAAAGCGATTTAGAGTTTGAAATTGAACGAGAATTGATATGTGCAAATGATACACATATTTTTACAAATCCCAAGTATGAAATATAATATTTCATTGGTTTGGTATTTGTTTGATGGCCGTAAAGGCACAGGTGTTACAGAAGCTGATGTTGAAAGAAATCAAGAGTCGTTAACTCCTGAAACAGAGCAATTATTGAAAGATATTGATGAAACTTTAGAAGCTGAGAAAGCAGCTGGTAAGAAAGTGGTTGATGATGAAGAAAAGAGTTCATCTGTGTGACTATCCCCTTCATCTTTAACTGTCTCGTCATCGTCGCATCACCATCTCTTCCGTCTTTCCCCTCAATCCCCAAACCTATTTTATGTCCATGTGGTACTATCCCCCTCTTCTCTAACTGTCTCGACATCGTCACATAACCATCTTTTCCGTCTTTCTTCTCAATCCCAAAACCTGTTTTATGGTTATCCCCTAACCCTTCTTTTTTAATTATTTTTAAACAATTAAGTAACTCTAATTTTGTTAAATATAACAACCCTCCTAAAACACCCTTGACATGTCACACCCCGACCGCGTTAAAACAACAAAACCGTGGCGGAAACGTCAGGGAGTGTTGTAACAGAATCATTGTTTCACAACACATGGATTAAAGTTTCGTTTTATTGAATTAAGTTATGTACATTGTCTTGAAATTTAAAAGCAAAACACAAACATATTGTCTATCATTGTTATTAAGTCACTAAGGCCTCATCCGATCCTATGTGAGCATGCATCCTAGTTATCATCAAAATCATCAAACAACTCCACCAGAAACATATGTGAAAATAAAGTCAGCATATAAATGCCGGCGAGCACATAGGTTTTGTTAGTGTGTCAAATTCATGGCTTGTACAAGTATTGCAATACCTCGTACGACTACTAGAGTCGATAATTGAAAACCTTGTTTTGAAAAGTGTTTTCTATTGCAATATGATTAACCAACTTAAAACAGGTTGGTTATAGTTGATAAAACCTCGTTGCCATGAATCTTGACTAAAACATTTCTTTTTGTAAACCTAATTGTAAATCGTTCTTGTAATAAAACTCGCATCGTTTATATCATTTAGTAAACATCGTTGCGTGTCATCGTTTGAAATCAATCGTTCAAGTGAACTAAATAACGCCACAGAATGTAATATGATAAAAGCACTTATATGTAAGAAGTACCAGCGGCGTATCTACCATGCTTTTATCACATTACACCCGTCTCGTTATCTAATCACATACCAAAAACCAATCGTTCAATTGTACTTGTTCTCAAATCGTTCGTGTTATCAACACCAATCGTTCAAATCGTTCAACTCATTCGTGTTATAAACCATCGTTCAATCGTTCAAATCGTTCAATCGTTCGTGTTTTAAATTGTGAAAACTAACTTTTGGTCGTTCTCGTTGAATACATTCAAACCTGTGTTCTGACTTAACTATACCACCAAAGGGTATCTTTAACTCGACTAACAAACCACCAAAGGGTTTGTTAAAATTCATCAGGTTATGTCGTTACCACATTACCCCATAACCATGGCGATAGTCCGATAACGGGATTTGTCAAATCCTATGGTACCATAACATACTATTGGTTGGCTCGGCCAAAGCTAATGAATGTCATTCGTTTTATGTATTAACGCACCAACAAGTTCATTCACATTATTGAAATCGTTCTGTTTAATATAAACCATAGCATTTGATTTGTTTTGAAAACTCGAAATTGTTTAGCACATATGAATCACCCAAAAACAATTGAAAGCAGTAAAAATAGAGGAACTATGTACTCACTTGAGATTGCAAGGTATCCTCAATTTAAGTGAACTAACAAGCTCGGGCAATCAAGGAATCAAGTGGCACCTAGTATCGGATCTCTATGTTAATAAATCGACACCTAAATCGGGAGATCGGGTAGAATGAGGTCTTGTAAACCAAATGAGTATTGGAACTCATGTGATATGGTTAATAAAGCCTACATTCTGATTCGAAACCTACCCTAAGTGCTTATGACCCGTTATGGTCCGTTAAGGTAGTCTATGCTACTTTAACGCGTCATTTGCGCAAAAGCCCATTCGGATAGCCTAACTAGTCCTATGACAATTATTATATGCCCTAACATGTTTAATAATGTTTCATAATCAGTTTAAGTGTCAAAATTTAGGTTACATAGGCTTAAATTCAAATTATGCATGAAAAGGGCATTTTGGTCATTTTCCTAAGGCATATAAACTACCTATCATACAACTAATTAAACTAAGTGACCATAAGGTATAGCCTCGGAAGGTTATTCCCTATACAACTATGGTCACAAAATAGGTTTGGTCGGATCCTAACGATCGACCAAACAAGTCGGGTTCGAAAGTCTAAGCGGTTGTCGAGACCGCTTGACTTACGACCCTAAATAAGCACTAAACTAAAAGTGACGAGTTAAACATGTTACAACATGTTTAACTAAGTTAGAAAACTGATTTGATATCAAAACAAAGTGTTTTGATACCCGGAAATAGTTTCGTCGCAAAATGCACATAATCGTGCATTTTGACCGAAACTTTGACTCGTCACTTCGACTAGTCAATGTGGTAATCAGTAAGTATAGTCGCAAGGGACTATAACCATCGTGATTACGCTCACGTTGCAAAGTTCAAACGAACTTTTTCTTAACCAAATCATGGTCAAAGCTGAAAGTCAAACACTGTTTGACTTTCTTGCTTGAAATAAATAAACAAGCCAATTCAGCAGCCATCGTATGCAAAAAACTAAGGTTAAAAACCAATTCAGCAGCTGATTCTGAAGGTTCAATGAATCTACCCAGATAGGGCTCTCGCGCCCCACGACAGCTATAGCATAAGCTGTCGCGCCCCTCGAGCTAGTGTACCAGAACTTTTGAATTTTGGCAGAACAGGCCCCTACATGCTATAAACTTGATTTTTGATGCATTTACCCCCCGTTAACCTCATTTCAAGGCTCTACAAGGATGTTCAAGCATAGGGGACTTGAAATATGCTTGAAAACATCTCGGATGTCGGTTCGTTTGGTCGTACGATCGCGTTATTTGGTTAATTACCACGAAACTCGAACGGACGCGAAAACGATCCAAATTACGCGACGAATTGTATTTTTGCATTCCTATCACTAAAATATAATATTTTAGTGATTACAAAAATTTTTGGATGTCCGGATATGGTCAGAACGTAAGATATGCGCGTATATGCAAACTTATGCAGTTTTTGACGCTTTTAGTCCCTATGATCAAATAAGCGTATTTTTCACATACTGGACCCTTCAAAGCTTATTTCTAAGCTATTTAAAGGATATTTAGGGTATGTTTAGCTTATGATCTTGTTCCGGAGTGTACGTTGCTATATGAATCGGCAGATTTTTGCAGTTTGTCGCAAATAGTCCCTGTGATCGAATAAACTTGTTTTTGACACACCAAACCCTTCAAAACTTATTTCTAAGTTATGTAATGGTTATTTAAGGTATGTTAAGCTTATGTCACTATTCCGGAGTGTTTCTCACGTTGAACTGATTACGTTTACGTAACAGTTTGCGTATAACTTTCTAGAAAGCGATTAAAAGCTTGAAATCGAATTAGAATCAAAACGTGAAATTGTCAAACACAAATAAACAAATATTGAGACCAAAACACATTGTTTCATTGATATTTGATATTGTTCTACATCATTCAGTGTTTACATAGCACAAATGTCAAAGTTGTCACACCCCCAAAATCCACACGCGAAGTATCACCGCATGGAGGCGTGACATGACCAGGATCAAGCCTCCAATCATATTGAACAATGTAATATAATAAAGATAAACCAACCACAATATAATTGGTGTCCAAAATAAATTAACCAAATCCAAGTATCAGCGGAAGCATAAAGTGTAAAACCAAATTATAAGTTTTAAAAGTTCAAATGTTCCACATGGAACTCAACATTCCATGTCCCACAACGACTCTTCCCCATGCAAGCTCCAGCTAAGTACCTAATGACCTGCAAAGCATGTAGTAACGAGTCAACAACAAAGTTGAGCGAGTTCACAGTTGGGTGTTTGTTTAAGTTATTCCAAAAACATAGTTTCCTTTAACTGGCACCCTTGCCGTGGGGGTTACCCCATAGTTGAAAACATGTTTTGTTTAATCCTGTTTACTCTGGCAATCCAGCTGTGGGGGCTACCCCATGTTTACACTACTAGACTGGTTACCATATCGACCACTGACTTTAGTCATGTTTATGTGCCCTTAGCGTCAATGTCTATCATCATTGACGTGCCCAGATCCATTAGTTCATGCCCGTCCTCTGCGACATGGTGTGAGGCTTGTCAGACCTAAATAGCGCTATCTAACTAATGATCCGCTCGCCATTGGCCCGACGATTAAGTCGATATAAAAGGAGGGACTTCGTGATAGAGTTTTGGTCTAGTGAAATTTAAACTGTCCAAGAGGACGAGGAATCTCATTCCTTAACCCGTACTGTCCTACTCAAGAAGGACGAGGAATCCATATTCCTTAACCCATTCCCAACCCACCGGGAATTACCATGCTTCGTAGAAAGTGTGAACTCACCTTAGGTTAGCTCGGCAGATAAGCGAAAGGTCAATCGAGCTGCTAGGGGTCAACCACGTCCTAACATGGTTACCATACAAGTCAGGTCTAGGTTCAAGTAGTGCACATAAGTTTACACAGAACTAGCAGGTCAAGAGCACGTAATGATCATGACAAACACGTAGAACACCTTAGCAGTCAATAATACAAAAGGGCCTAACTTGTGCGACTCGGATGATTGGGCCATCAAGCTTGTGCGAGCCCAATCATCTTGTGTGAGTTAGTAACTAAGCCCAAAGAGCATACGGCCCAACCTATTGTGCGATCAGCACAACTTGTGTGATCCACCATGGGTTGTGCGATCCAAAAACCTACCCGGCCCAATAACATAAGTAATCCAATATTCACTCGGCCCAAACAATTAAACAGAACAACGTCTTGTGCGGTCCATTTATCTTGTGCGACTACAGACATCTTGTGCGATTGAAAGGTTCTTGTGCGACTGGGTTTGGGCTTTGAGGCCCAACAGCATAGAAATGTTCAACAGATGTGTATGGCCCAAGCCTTGTGCGATCGGCACTGTCTTGTGCGATCCACAAGTCTTGTGCGATCATGCAATCCTAGGTTGTACAATGTGCTTTGAACAGTTGTATTATATGGAATCCTAGCTTGTGCGATTCCCTTATGCGATCGGAACTTGTATGATTTGAACTTGTGCGATTAAAGGGGTTTGTGTGATCACTTACATACTTTCCTTAATTCATGCAATCAATTAACTTGTTTCCTTTTATCTTGCAAGATTAACTCTAACAGTTACCAACCATATCATATTCGATCAAACTAGAGTTTTAACATCAATTCTTATGAACCCTAATCATAATCAAAACATAAAAAGTAACTCATACATGAGACTATCAATCTTGATTTCAAATCATCACACAACACCTCATGTTCGATCATATCATTGGTTCGAATACACATACATACAGCCGATTATGTTACATCCATTCGGTTCCTAATTATCTATATCAACATTACAGCATTCATCAATCCTTATACTTATAATGATCTAAACCGATTGTTCATCAAGTATTTTACTAACATAACACTTTAATCATCAAACAACACATAGCCACTAGATCAACAAACATCAATCATATCAAAATCAAATAATGATATAACACTAACCAGTTAGAAGGTAAAACAAGGATGATCCGAACAAGAAAGCTTCGAGAGATGGGGATGTTTGTCGTCGGCTTCGAGAGGAGAGAAAGAGAGAGTAGGGTTTGTGTGTGTTCTAGTTTTGCAAGTTATGAGGAGTACACTCTTTCCCCATGGTGTTATGCGACACAAGGAAGTGGGCCGAACCCATTCTTGGGCTGCCCTTTTGGGTTTCGAGTACAATAAGTGTAGCCCGAACGAGCTTGTGCAATCGAGTTAGAGTTGTGCGATTCGGGTCACATACATTCACATAACACAATATCATAGCATTTTATTAAATCAATGCATCACATAATCACATAACGTTCAAAACATGTTACATCAAAGCACACAAAAGAGTTCTAAAACACGAGTTGTCACATTATCCCCAAGTTGAAAGAAATTTCGTCCCGAAATTTAGCACGTACTCACTGAGGAAGCTAGTTAGGTTGTATGGTTTTCCTGGGGTGTCACAAAAGTCTCCCCTACTTTAGGAAATTTCGTCCCGATATTTTAACTAGAGGAAACTTGTGAAAACAAATGTGGATATTTCGCTTTCATTTGGTCCTCACGTTCCCAAGTAAACTCTGGGCCACGTTTCGACTCTAGCGAACTTTGACTATTGGTATTCGCTTGTTCTTCAGTCGCTTGACTTCACGGTCCATTATCTCCACAGGTTTCTCGACAAAGTGCATTGTATCATCAACTTGAATTTCGTCGAGTGGAATGTGAAGATCAGTATCGGCTAACACTTTCGTAAATTGGACACGTGGAATGTGGGTGAATATTCCCAAGTTCAGGAGGTAGCTCAAGTCGATACCTTTCCGATTCTTTCAACAATCTTAAATGGTCAAACGTATCGTGGTGCAAGTTTTCCTTTCTTTCCAAATCTCACCACTCCCTTCCAAGGGGATACCTTGAGTAGGACATGGTCTCCGACCTGAAATTCCAAGGGCTTGCGTCTTATATCCGCATAACTCTTTTGACGGCTTCTAGCTGTCAGAAGATTATCACGAATTTTCTTGACTTTGTCTGTTGTTTCCAGAATGAGTTCAGGTCCAGTAAGCTGAGATTCACCGATCTCATTCTAACAGACAGGTGAACGACATTTTCGACGATATAAAGCTTCGAACGGTGTCGTATTGATGCTAGCGTGATAACTATTGTTGTAAGAGACCTCGATCAATGGTAGATACGAATCCCAATTACCACAAAAGTCTATCACACATGCTTTAAGCCTATCCTCCAATGTTTGTATCGTCCTCTCGGATTGTCCATCCATTTGGGGATGATAAGCAGTGCTCAGATTTAGTTGGGTTCCTATAACAGATTGCATGGTCTTCCAAAAGTGAGATGAGAATTGAACATCACGGTCAGATATGATGCCCAAAGGAACACCTTGTTGAGATACAATCTCGTCAACGTAAATCTTGGTGAGTTTATCAGCGGATAGATCCTCGCGAATCGGTAAAAAGTGAGCTGACTTTGGGAGACGATCAATGACTACCCAAATGGCATCATGACCTCTAGACGTGCGCGGTAACTTAGTGATGAGATCCATCGCAATATTCTCCCACTTCCATACCAGTATCTCTGGTTGTACAAGCAAACCAGATGGAAATTGATGTTCAGCCGTGACTTTGAGACAAGTTAGGCATTTTGATACATACAAGGAAACATCCTTCTTCATACCAGGCCACCAGTACTGAGTACGAAGATCCTTATACATTTTGTCAGCACCAGGATGGATTGAATAAAGAGACTTATGAGATTCGTCCATCACTAAAGTGAGAAGATTGTCTTGACTCGGAATCCACAGTCGGTTCTTGAAATAAAGTAACCCATTATCTTTCATTTCGAGTTGAAGCTCAAGATTTAATGGTAGCTCATTTTTCAACAAACCTTGGGTTACACATGTTCGTTGTACTTCAAGGACACGTGTTTGGATATCAGATAGAACTCGAACACAGTGTAGCTTGACACGTTCCTTTCGACTTAGAGCATCGGCTGCAACATTCGCCTTACCAGGGTGGTAACGAATCTCGCAATCGTAATCATTTAAGAGTTCAATCCAGCGTTATTGTCTCATGTTTAGCTCCTTCTAATTGAAAATGTGTTTGAGACTTTTGTGGTCTGTGAAAACCACACACTTCGTGCCATAAAGATAGTGTCTCCAGATTCTGAGAGCAAAAACTACAGCACCTAACTCAAGATCATGAGTTGTGTAGTTCTTCTCGTGTATTTTTAATTGTCTTGACGCATATGCTATAACTTTTCCTCGTTGCATGAGAACACAACCAAGGCCTAAATTCGATGCGTCACAATAGACAACGAAATCATCATTGCCATCAGGTAAAGATAAGACAGGAGCATCACAGAGTTTTTGTTTCAGTGTTTGGAAAGCTTCCTCTTGTTTGGGCCCCCGCTCGAAAGGCTTATTCTTTTGAGTCAAAGCAGTGGGAGGAACCGCAATCTTTGAGAAGTTCGTAATGAATCGATGGTAATAACCAGCAAGACCAAGAAAAGAACAAACTTCTATGGGAGTTGTAGGTGTGTTCCAATCCTTAATCGTAGTGATTTTGGAAGGATACACATGAATACCTTGTTCGTTGACAATATGGCCCAAAAATTGAACTTCCTTAAGCCAAAATTCACACTTGGAGAATTTGGTAAAGAGTTGTTCCTTCTTTAGGAGTTCCATTGTCAGACGGAGGTGTTGTTCGTGATCGGCTCGTGTCTTAGAATAAATAAGAATATCGTCGATGAAAACAATGTTGAACTTGTCTAAATAAGGTTTACAAACCCTATTCATTAAGTCCATGAAAACAGCTGGGGCATTCGTCAAACCAAAAGGCATGACAGTGAACTCATAGTGACCATATCTCGTGCGAAAAGCAGTTTTGGGAATATCTTCTTCGAGTACACGAAGCTGATGATACCCAGAACGCAAATCGGTTTTGGAAAAACATGTAGCACATTGCAACTGATCAAAGAGATCATCAATTCGTGGTAGGGGATATCGATTCTTGATGGTGAGCTTATTGAGCTCACGATAATCGATACACATACGGAAATATCCATCTTCCTTTTTCATAAACAGGACTGGAGCGCCCCAAGGTGAATAACTCGGACGGATGAATCCTTTATCAGATAACTCTTGAAGCTGTTTTGATAATTCTTGCATCTCAGATGGTGCAAGACGATAAAGTGCTTTAGCAATCGGGTTGGAATTAGGTACAAGATCGATATGAAACTCGACTTGACGAACTGGAGGCAAACCAGGCAGTTCATCAGGAAACACCTCTGGATAATCTCAAACAATAGGAATATCTTGAATACTTTTGCTCTTGCCTTTCTCTTCTACGACATGTGCCAGAAAAGCCACATAACCCTTTCGTAGGTATTTTTGGGCTTTTGTACACGGCATGAGTTTCAAACCATTTGAAGGTTTCTCGCCATGAACTTCTAGAATTTCACCAGATGAAAGAGGAATACGAACAATCTTATCGAAGCAAACCACCTCAGCATGATGTTTAGTTAACCAATCCATTCCTATGATAATATCGAAGCTTCCAAGTTGCATCAGTGTGAGGTCAATATGAAAAAGATGGTTATCGAGGTTCAATTGACAATCGAAAATGACAGAATCGAGTACAAGAGGTTCACCAGTAGCAATTTCGACAGATAAGGGCTTCCTTAGTTTAACTCTAGGCATCGCAAGTAAAGGCTCAAAGGCTAACGATACAAACCTTCTATCGGCACTAGAATCGAAAAGAACAGATGCAAGTTGATGGTTAACAAGGAACGTTCCGTTAACGACTTCGTTATCAGCATGGGCCTCATTAGCGTTTATGTTGTATGCTCGCCCACGAGCGGGATTGGCATTCGCGTTCACCGGTTTCGGACAGTTGTTTCTGAAGTGACCCATTTCACTGCAGTTATAACATGAACCAGGTGGGAATGGAGGTCTAGCAGCATTTCCCTGAGCCTGTGCTGGATTCTGTGCAGGTTGATTTGGGACAGCCCGACAAATATTGGCCGTGTGGCCAAGTCTCCCACAAGAGGTACACTGTCGACACACTAGGTGAGCCGAATGGTGACCATTGCACTGATTACAGTAAGGTGTAATACCAGCATAAGGCTTCCTCGCAGGAGGTTACGTTGGTTGGTTCTGTGTGTTCTGATTGGGTTGTGCAGTAACAACAAAGTTTTGGGAAGCCTTACGCTTCCTTGACCTCCTCGATGACTCACCTTTCTTCTTGTCTTTCCCTTTGTCTTGAGTGGTGTTGGCTGCCTGTTTCTTGTCACCCTTGCGGGTTAGTTTTCCCTTTCTGACCTGAGACTCAGTCAGAGTTGCAGCCAACTCGATGGTCTGACGCACAGTGGTAGGGATACTACCGGTAACAATATCTTGTACAGTGTCATGTAATCCATCGATATACCTCTCAATTGCCTTCTCCAACGGGGTAACCATGGTGGGACAAAGCAGACTC
>JARYGA010015085.1:0-11329 GCA_030545235.1 Helianthus tuberosus
AGCCTTGGCCTATAAATAGAAGTGTTAGGGTTAGAGTTTAGAACTTTTGCACATTTTCTAGTTGGAGAACTTTGGAGCTAGAGAGAGAAACTAGAGAGAGAAAGTGCAAAAGGTGATTCACGTGATTGTACGATTTCAGATTTTGAATAGAATCACAGATTTAGTACGTTCTCGTGTTCGGTCCACGCACGTGTATGGATTCCGCACGTCACACGTGTTGATACGCAATCTTTACGGAGTCGAAAACCGATCCTACAACCCGGCCCAGAATTTGACAAAACAAGTCATACGCAAATAAATTAGACAATGTGCTGATTATTAAAATATCAAATCATTCCTTATGCTTTAACTAGTGTAAATATGTACGAGGTTCGTATTCCTTCCTTATGTTTACACCAGCTCATTTCGTTTTTTTAAACATTCTTTACTTCTTGCATTTAAGACCTTTAACATAACACACTTTTCCTTTAAAACACTTCATCAAGTATGCACACTACACCAAAATAGTTTAAGAAGGGGTCTAGAAACTCACATTAGGTACTATGTTGCAATCTACTGAAATCAGAAGGATCCTGACACCCGAAGTTCTAACTCAAATCTAATCAATACACAAAAGCGTAAAGTCATTTTTTTTGCTCCATGGTCCACGCATAGAGTAATTAAATTGAAAGTTTGATAACATACACAATGAAATCATCCCAAACTGCATAAGTCTTTACAATCTAATAGGTTTTACAAGCCATACAAAGAGAAAGATTCAAGAGAAGATCATCAGGAAGAGTATTCATGGAAGAATAGCGTACATGAGGTCGAGATATCGATCCTTACTGAGTTAGACCTTTTGTATTATCATTTTTTAGATCTAGTCATGTATTTGATGAATTCTTGTGTTTTAGTTATTTCTATGAGTAGTTAACCACTCTATAGCCGGTTAGGTTAGGATGAATCTTAATATTATGTGAAGCATGGATGATTTTGTTATGAAAGTGTGTTTTTAGTAAGAGTTTGCTGGTGAACTTTTGATTGTGTAATCTATATGATATTTATTGATCTTTGAATGAGATTATGTGGATGATTTAGGTCTTTCTATGAAGTTATACATATTAGATCTGTTTTGTCTATCTTTAGGATATATATCAATCGTAAGTCTAGGGCTGGAAACTTAGTAGGTAAAGGATAAGCTTGTTCAAGGGTTAGTATGTCATATCGGTCACCTACGGGAAGAATCCGGTTAAAAGGGTTTAGAAGTTAGTTAGGGGTTCCTTTCAATTGAGTAGCTTAAATAGTAATTTTCTAGGGTCGTTAGTTTATGTTGCTAGAAAAATATAAGAAGCTCTAAAATCACAAGGGAATGGTAAATGACTTAGTTACATAGAACCAGATAGTTAAGTGTGTCTATAACTTGATTATTCTGGGACATGGGGTCATCCTGAGAGGGTAATGACTTTTTAACACTACTCTTCACACGTGTCTACTATGTTGAGTTTTTTTTATGAATTCCATACTCAAACAACTTTTCAAAAGTATTCCAATCAACGTGGCCTTAAACCAACTAAGGTATAAAGTATACCCTTATTATGCCTTAATGACGTTAGTATAAAATTATGGTCATTGTCAATTTCTCAGTAATTTTCAAATCAGGATTTTCTCACTCAATAACTTGTTAGAAATCCTTACATGGGATTGCATGGCATGATTACTGGGATCGACAAACCCAAACGCAATGGTTTTAGCATTAATCATCATGAGATAGAATCCTGCTAGCAAATTCAATGATTCAAGACTTTCTTTTTACCAACGTATTACTGAAAATTGTTCGAGTTCCTTTGAGATATCGTCCAAAAACACCATTTGAAATTTGGACAAGAAGTAAAACCTAGTTTACGACACCTCCATGTTTAGAGATGTCCAGCCAAAGCCAAACTATACAACCCTAACGCAATAGGTTCTTCAGAAACTTGAATCCTAAAACATTCTTCCATTAAGTATATTTTACATTACTGTTTCTTGTTTTGATTTAAACGACTAATGATCATGAGACAGTAGCTTTACCACAAGTGACAACAAAAGATTGAAGATAGCCATGATCTCAATTGTTGGGAGCCAGATACTACTTCCTTTAGGTCTTGGAACCTTGTGAATTAAGAACACTAAAGTAGACCTCAATACAAGATGCAAGACAAGAACAAAATTCTTTTCTAGAAAGCATATATAAGATATAAACCTTTAAAGAGAAAACATTAGAGTTGTTAATTCCAAAAATCTGTTACAAATAAAGAAAAATGCAAAATTACCTTCCAGAGTTTCACAGTATTTTCTTTTGAACCAGTAGCAACAACAAGATTGATGTCCTCGTCTTCTGCACATTCAACAAGAAATAACAAGAAAATATAAATCATGACTCAAAAAAGTTGTATTTATTCATCGACTACATGATAAGCAAGTTAATAATTTTGCTAAACATATCATACCTATTGCTTTCACGATACCAAGTGATGTAACTGCGCCACTATATTCTGTACATTGTATAAAGAAGATAACCAACAAACCCTAGCCTTCATATAACTTGATTAATGGCCACCATATACAACTTGATTATGATTAAAAATAGAATGGAAAAGACTTCGAATTACCCAGACACCAATTCTGTTACCAGAGTTAATAAATAATGTAATCAATCGCATAACAGCAAGAAAGGAACAGAGAAATCACCGACAACTACTAAAAATTATCCACTCATTGAAAACGAATTGATGATTATTCTGTAACACCCCAATCGCGTAATATAACAACACGCGGCGGAAATATCGGGGAGTCACATTACAAATTGCTCACAACTACTGGTACTAAATTGTTTCATTATTGTTATCATTGTTTTACAAACAAAGAATACATGTAGTTGCCCTTTGATTTAAGAAGTCTAAGGCCCGGATGAAGTCCTATGCGTTGCATGCTTGAATAATTGAAAACCTGAAACATATGTGAAAAATAGTCAGCATAAAAATGTCGGCGAGTACATAGGTTTTGTTAGCCAAATAAATGACAAAACATTTGGTATTGTAATACTTTGGCAACTACGAGAGTTGTCAATTGAAAATAAATCTTGGAGCCAGAGAACGGCAAAAGTTTAGTATTGCAATACATAATCTTGATTGTGAAAACTTGTGGCAAACAGTTTGTATATGGCAATATGATTATTACTAATTAATTTTTATTCCATTTGAAATTGTACATTGTAATCTCGTTGAAATCATTGTAAAACTCGTTAATGTGTTATTAGAAATCCAATCAAGGATTAATAATAACTGTTTTGAAATAAATCAAAACTTGTGTGAGTATTATATAAATCAAGTCAATGATTTATAATAGTACTTTATACATCCTTCTAAGAATCTAATATATAAAGATATGGAAGATTCTACAAGGATTTGGATAATCGAACATTGAATCAATCGTACACAAAATCCTAAAGTGATTCGGATAATACTACAAGAGTAATAAAATAAGAACACCTATATATAGGAAGTACCAGCGGCGTATCCACCATGTTCTTATTTTATTATAACTGTTTCGTTATCTAAACCACAACTACCACATAAACACATAATCGTCAACTTGTCACCAACTTGTAAACACGCATTAAAGTACACAATGAATCTAAACAAGGACTCCAATATTAGCACTTTAAACATCCCATGTATGCCTAGCTTTTGAAGATAGGCAGATACTACAGGGATCCGGTTCTTGTCACATCATTTAGTCACATACGCATTAAAGTACACAATGAATCCAGACAGGGACTCCAATATTAGCACTTTAAACATCCTACAAGAATCAATCTATGAAGATAGATAGATGCTATATGGATTTGGTTTCTATCACATTGGCTAGTCAAATACGCATTTAAAAGTAGATAATGAATCCAAACAAGGACTCCAATATTAGCACTTTAAACATCCTACAAGAATCAATCTATAAAGATAGATAGATGCTATAGGATTCGGTTTCTGTCACATTCTTTCATTGTATCATAACATTCTAAAATCCTAATGATGATTCGGGATAACGCCACGAAGAGTAATACAATAAGCACACTTATATATAGGAAGTACCCGCAGCGTATCCATGATGTGCTTATTGTATTACTCTAGTTTCGTTATCTAAATTACCAACAATCTACACATAAACCATAACCATCGTCTTGTAAAGTACTTCTTAAAAAGCTCACTATGAAGATAGGAAGATCTAAGACTGTACTTCAAATAATCCTACAAGAATCTAACTATGAAGATAGATAGATCTTTTAAGGATTTGGATAATCATCGTGTTTGCATAATCAGAATAATACATATAAAACACTTAGTAAACACATATATGCCATACATTGAAAAACAAATTTGTTACACATATGAATCACCCCAAAGCATTGAAAACGGTAAAAGAGGGGAACTATGTACTCACTTGGGATTGCGTATAGTTCTTGTTCAAATGGTACAACAAAGCTCAAAGGATCAAGAGTTCAAGTGTTGAAGTGGTTCCTACTGTATCGAATACTATGTTAGCGTAACGGGACATAAATCGAGGAATCGGATAGATTGAGGTATTGTAAACCAAATGAGTGTTGGAACTCATATGATATGGTTTAACAAAGCCTACATTCTGAATTGAAACCTATCCTAAGTGCTTTTGACCAGTTATGGTAGTTTACGCTACTTTAACGCGTCATTTGCGCGAAAGCGCATTCGGATGGTCTAACTAGCCCTATGATAAGTATTATATGCCCTAACATGTTTAATTATGTTGCATAATCAGTTTAGATATCAAAACGTTAGATACATATGCTTAAAATGAAATTATGCGCAAAAAGGGCATTTTGGTCATTTTCCTAAGGCATATAAACTACCTATCATATAATTAACTAAACGAAGTGACCACAAGGTACAACCTCGGAAGGTTATTCCCTATAAAACTATGGTCACCTAATGTGTTTGGTCGGATCCTAATGATCGACCAAACGGGTCGGGTTCGAAGGTCTAAGCGGTTGTTTAGACCGCTTGACTTACGACCCTAAACAAGCACTAAACTAAAAGTGACGAGTTAAACATGTTAAAACATGTTTAACTAAGTTAGAAAACTGTTTTGATATCAAAACACCGATACCCGAAAATAGTTTTGACACAAAATGCACATAAACATGCATTTATTAACCGAAACTTTGACTCGTCACTTCGACTAGTCAACGTGGTAATCAGTAGGTATAGTCACAAGGGACTATAACCATCGTGATTACGCTCACGTTGCAAAGTTCAAACGAACTTTGACTTGACTAATTCATGGTCAAAGTAGAAAGTCAAACACTGTTTGACTTTCTTGCTTGAAATACATAACCAAGCATGAAAGAACACTTACAAGAGTCCAAGCTTGGAAAGAAGACAAAGAAAACTGAGTAGGAGGCCTTCAACAAGAGTGATAGCCTCTCAAAAGAGCAGATGTGATGAAGAAGATGAATGAGCAAGTTGAAATGTAAGAATGCCTTGTTATTTATAGAAAAACAAGTGCCATTGGATCAATGCCATGTGTAATTGAGTGGATCAAGGAATGATCTTGGCCATACACTTGTCATATACTGATTGGGCAACTTGATGAGCACACAAACCAGCCCACAAGATGCTAAAACAGGGATTAAAACAGGCTGCGCAGCTGGGTTTTAGAAGAAACTGGTTTCTGATGTTCTGGCATAGGCTTACGGGCCGTAAGCATGCCCATACGGTCCGTATGGGACCTGCAGACCAGTCAATTTTGAAAAATGGCAGTTTTGGTCCCTGTGCTTGTTTCGTAGCGTTTTGGCACTTCTAACACCCGTCAAACCCATTTTCAAGCTCTATGATGATGTTAAAAGTGTTTTCAACTTGAATTATGCTAAAAAATGTCACGGATGTCAGTTCGTTTGGCTGTACGGTTACACTTTTCGGTTAATTACAACGAAAATCGTAACTGACGTGAAAACGACCCAAATTGCGAAACAAAAGGTATTTTTGCATTCCAATCACTAAAATACAATATTCTAGTGATTACAAAAACATTTGGATGTCCGAATATGGTCAGAACGCTAAATATGCACGAAAATGCATACTTTCATAGTTTTGACGCTTTTAGTCCCTGTGATCAAATAAGCTCATTTTTGCATACTGAACCCCTCAAAAAATTTTCCTAAGCTGTGTTAAGGGTATTTAAGATATTTATAGCTTATGATCTTGTTCTGGAGCATTTGTCGCTATACGAATTGGCATACTTTCGTAATTTGTCGTAATTAGTCCCTATACTTGTATAAACATGTTTTAGTCGTCCCTAGCCCTTCGAAACCTATTTCTAAGTTATGTAAAGGGTATTTAGGGTATGTTTAGCTCGTGTCCCCGTACTGGTGTGTATGTTGCGTTAAACGGATTATGTTTAAGCATCGGTTATAGAATTGCTTTCAAAGAAAAAGTTTTTGAAAGCCCTAAATTTTGCACAAGGGTTACAGTCTCCCCTACTTTAGGAAATTTTGTCCCGAAATTTATTCGAAAGAGACCTTAGAGTGTTATTGAATTGACTAAAAGATGAGCAAATTGCTAGATCCCAAAAATGCGCAGCATGGTTTGGTGTTTGGAAATTTGTGGGGGATTCAAAATGTGATTTGGGATATTCAAAGTATCTCAAGGTATTCAACCCTTTGAAACTTGTGAATCTTTAAAAGTGTAAATCAGTGTACAAAAATTGTTTGGCATGACACTATGTTATACTAAGCTTTTAGTGTAAATCCTAGCAAACAAAAGGGTGTACATTCAAGCCTTGTCCATACGTACACGGTTTCTAACGTCCCACGAGGTACATCCCATGTACCATGAGCATCTCATGCATAGGAGACGGGTCAACAAACCTATGGCATCAAGATCGTCACCTTTAACACCATAATATACTCCTGGTTGGCTCGATTAGAGTTAATGAATGTACTCGTCAGCGTCCATTGCAAATAATCACACAGATAACAAATAAGCACATAATCACATAATGGTCCAAGATAACGTAAAATCACCAAGTGATCTTAGTAACGTTCTGCAGAATAACATAGTAAGAACACTTATATATAGGAAGTACCATCGGCGTATCCACCATGTTCTTATCGCATCATACTCCTCCCGTTACCTTAATCACTCAAGATTTTATGCCACCATACTTAACAAGGCTTACTATGATTTTCATGCGTCGAACCTCATAATTAAGTGTGCACCCATAATTACTCGTTTCGTCGTATGGTCCACATAGCTCCTCTTGTTAAGCGAGGGTAAACAAATAATAAGGTCGAACTGTCATGTAAATCAATTAAACATAGTCATAACACAGCATCGGTCAAATCAATCGTGTTTCATACTAGCAATGATTGCACTACTTGGTTTGCATACAACAAATTAGTAGCAGATATTTCATTCTTGTACAAATGTTAATACATGTTTCATACTAACCAAACTGGTAGTATGCAACATATACTAAACATGCATTGTCATCGTAATGTAAACATATCAAGATTTTTTTTTCAAATCATGTGCTAGGTATGCTAAGTCAACATACTAAACAAAATGTATTTAAAAATAGTGTACTAAGTATGTTACGTCAACATACGAAGCAAATTGTATTTGTAATCATGTACTATACATACTAGATAAACAATTCATGTATGTAATGCCATGATCATAAAATAGTAGTAACTTGTACATAGTATTCGTATCGATCGTGTTGCCAAGTTCGTATGAATGCACTAGAGTGCAATCATAGTATGCTAAATTACAAGATTTAGTTCCTAAAGAACGAAATCCTCAAAGTCAGCATGTAGTTGTAATCACACATAGTGTAATCACATGGGAGTTTGTATTTTAAATACGAATAACCAAGAATGAAGGAAAAACTTCTTGAAATTTATATTGTCATTACAAACATAGTTGAAATATGTACATTGTTTTAAAAAATAAACAGAAAATGTAGAGGTTCAAATGATCATAAGTGCTTGATCATTAGCTTGAGTCTCATTGACATTGAACACTCGTCCATTAGCATTAGCAAGCTTAGGGCAGTGTCGCTTGAAATGATTTAAATCGCCACAATTGAAACATGCTCGAGGGCGAGTTTGAGTAGGGGCTGCTCGGTTCTGGACACGACAGGTCACAGCTAGATGTCCAAATAGACCATAGATTGTACACCGGAGACAAATAGAATTTGTTGCATGATGATAGTTGTAATGATTGCACCGAGGTTGCTTTCCACGATAAAATCCCTTAAATGGTATTGAGTTTAGTGGAATTGGTGCAGGAATTGCATAATTCTTTAAAGTCTTGTACTTCTTAAAATCTTTAGAAGATTTGACCTTTGTTCCCTTTGAATTCTCCTTAGTAGTTTCAATGTTTCATTTCTCGCCTCCCTTTCGAAAAAGTTTCCCTTTTCTAACCTGGGAGACGGTTAGGGTTGCGGCTAATTCCTTAGCCTCCCTAAGTGTTGTAGGTTTGCTGCCAGTCACAATGTCTTGGACTGGATCAGGTAGGCCATCAATGTATTTCTCAATAGCCTGATCCAAAGGTGTGACCATAGTGGGCCAAAGTATGCTTAACTGTTCAAACCGGTCAGTGTAGGCACGGTTTTCCCCACTATCTTGTTTTAGATAATAGAATTCGTTTTCCAGTGCCTTTATTTCGCTTCGTGGGCATAATTCTTTCTTCATAATATTTTTAAATTCTTCCCATGTTTATGCCATTGCTATATCGGCACCTCGGTCTCTCATGATACCGTTCCACCAAGTGAGTGCTCTCTTTTTGGAAAACACTTGAGGCAAATTCCACCTTGAACTCACTGGGACACTGAACATGGCGGAATTTGTTTTCTATACTCTCAAACCATTGTAGGAGCCCAGTTGCTCCTTCAGACCCATTAAACCCGAGTGGTTTAGCCGAGTTGAATTGTTTATAGTTACATGATGATATAACATTGTTGTTGTTATTGTTTTGGATTTGGTTGACTTGGGTCACAATGCCTGGGAGTAAAGCAGCTAGATGCTGAGAAATCCTTGCTGCCATTTCAGCGTTCCAAGTGATGTCGCTGTGGGGAGGCATCTTGAAGATATAGCTGTATTGAAAAATTAAGTAAGTTAGATTCCATCAAATTGTCATGAGTTTGTAACATCATTGTGTAGTGAAAACTTTGACTTAGTAAAAGCTCGTTCATAAGTCTTGTTCTTTTACTTAGAAAATACAGTGTTGTGGATTTTGTTTTGATACAAGAATTGTTTGAGAAATAAGTTTTTGTAAAATTTTTGGATGAGAGAATACAAACCAAGTTAATGGTTTGTGTTATAAATTCCTTACCTTTTAAAAATTTATTGTTTTTAGGATAAAATGTTTTAAATTAAAAAATTTTTAAATAAAGAAACTTTTTGTTTGAAATTTTGAAAATTCTCATCCAAATGGTAAATTTTTGAAAATTTTGAAAGACCAAAGGTAGTGTTTCGAAAATGACATAGGATTACATAGTGTCGTGAAACGAAATGAAATTCATTTCAATTTTCTCGAATCAAACATATCACCGAAGGTAATATGATGAAATACTATTGTAAAAGGGAAATTTGTTTCCATTGTTATGAATAACAAACATATTACCGAGGGTAATATGGATGAGCAGCGGTTGGGAGGACCGTGGAATATCCCCCCCCCCCCCCCCAAAAAAAAAGTTGTAGTGTTTGGGAATCGTTTCGACGTGGTCAAGGTGGATAGGTTTTTATAATGTTTCGAGAAGACATGATTTAGCCTATAAGTGGACACTCACCCTAAGAGTTCCCAGGTAAGAGTGACTGGTCCGATAATGGGGATTTGTACGAACACTCTAGCCTTAGACAGAAAACTCGGGGTACAGGCATCCACCCTTCCAGATTTCATGTGTTCACATTATTAAAACCCAAGATTTCGATGAAAAATGTTTGAGAAAAAAATTTAAGAAATCTTTTGATACAAATCGTTTGAGATAAACATGTTGTGAAATATTTTGACGAGAACGTTTTGAGAAAACATTTTGAGAAATATTTCAATGAGAATGTTTTGAGAAAAACATTTTGAAGAATACCTTAAGGCTTAAAGCCTAAGGTTTAGGATAAATTATTTAGGGTTAGATAATTTGTAAATCATAGAGTAGTTGTGGCACGAATAAAGATGAGGATTAGGATAGAGATCCTAAGACTACTCATGTTTTGGGTCCTAGGAAGGTTATAGACTAGGTTAAAGGCATACTAATAACCTAATTCCCTATAACCAGTGCTCTGACACCAATCTGTAACACCCCAATCGCGTAATATAACAACACGCGGCGGAAATATCGGGGAGTCACGTTACAAATTGCTCACAACTACTGGTACTAAATTGTTTCATTATTGTTATCATTGTTTTACAAACAAAGAATACATGTAATTGTCCTTTGATTTAAGAAGTCTAAGGCCCGGATGCAGTCTTATGCGTTGCATGCTTGAATAATTGAAAACCTGAAACATATGTGAAAAATAGTCAGCATAAAAATGCCGGCGAGTACATAAGTTTTGTTAGCCAAATAAATGGCAAAACATTTGGTAGCAATACTTTGGCAACTACGAGAGTTATCGATTGAAAATAAATCTTGAAGCCAGAGAATGGGAAAAGTTTAGTATTGCAATACATAATCTTGATTGTGAAAAGTTGTGGCAAACAGTTTGTATATGGAAATATGATTATTACTAAGTAATTTTTATGCGATTTGAAATTGTACATTGTAATCTCGTTGAAATCATCGTAAAACTCGTTAATGTGTTATTAGAAATCCAATTAAGGATTAATAATAACTGTTTTGAAATCAATCAAAACTTGTGTGAGTATTATATAAATCAAGTCAATGATTTATAATAATACTTTAGACATCCTTCTAAGAATCTAACATATAAAGATATGGAAAATTCTACAAGGATTTGGATAATCGAACATTGAATCAATCGTACACAAAATCCTAAAGTGAATCGGATAATGCTACGAGAGTAATAAAATAAGAACACTTATATATAGGAAGTACCAGTGGCGTATCCACCATGTTCTTATTTTATTGCACCCGTTTCGTTATCTAAACCACAACTACCACATAAACACATAATCGTCAACTTGTCACCAACTTGTAAACACGCAATAAAGTACACAATGAATCCAAACAAGGACTCCAATATTAGCACTTTAAACATCCCATGTATGTCCAGCTTATGAAGATAGACAGATACTACAGGGATCCGGTTCTTGTC
>JARYGA010015086.1:0-62808 GCA_030545235.1 Helianthus tuberosus
TGGAACCCGGATGGCAAGAGGCTTCAGCAAGAATGGAGAGTAGAGTGTAGTGCAATGAAGTGAAATTTACCTTCACCTGAAATTTCATAAGAGAAAAAAGATCGTAGCGTAGCTGTATAGTAGAAAAGTTGTGAAGCATCAATTCTCGTAGAAAAGATGAGAGAAAATGCTTCTTATTCTTTCTAGGGGGGTCGCGGAAAGAATTGAGTTCGAGTCCCAGAGACCTTGATGTGACAAGGCTAAGCCTTGGTTAGGATAAATGTTGATTTGAATGAAGAGATTTCTATCTTTTCTACGCGGGAGTGGATCAGTTCTATAGATGCTCTAGAATGGGTATTCCTCACAATTGCTCCAACAGAACGGGATTGGCCTTCGGTCATTTTTAAGAGTTTACATCGGTCGGATTCATTTGTTCCATGGATCTTGGACATTTCTTCGTTTGTATAGTATCACGGGAAAGAAGAAAAAGGCACGTTGAGATTTCGAAAGGCTTTGAGAAGAGGGGCAACAGTGAAGATGACGAGAATGGCCGTGTGTCCATAGGGATTACCGGTCTTGGTAAGAATCTAAATGCATGTGAGGGAGGAATGCTTGCATTAAGATTTAAAACTTGTCTACTTGAAGGAAATGTTTGGAATAGGGAACTTACAATAATACAATGCCACATTCTTCGAGATCTATTAAGAGAATGATTTATATAGACATGATGATAAGGAGATGCAACAATAACAAACAAGTGTAACAAACTAATATGACCGTCTCCAACTAACACCAAAGACATCTAAAACAAGTTTATGTGTCACATGAAGTGACAACACACCTAGCTAGCGGTTATTAACCTTAAGATAAAAATCCTTTCAAAAGGTTGGTCCAAATCAAGACTAGCCTAGCCAGCATGTTACATTATTCCAAACCACCACCATTTCAAACTCACTTTTCCACAATACTAAAACATTCGAAACTACCACCTTATTATCCACCTCATCACTTACTTTTTTAAAACTATTTTGTGACACTCGGAAAAATATCGATAATTACGTGCAACCTGAACAACTTTACGTTAATTATTTTCACGTATTTCGACTTGATTTTTATTTAATTAAGTCCTAAATGTATAGGATTGTATGAAATCATAGTTTATTATGATAACAAATCCATTACGATTAGAAGCTATATCCTAGACTGGGGGCAGAAACGCGAACAAACAACACCTGTCAGCACTGGTCGCGGTACGGTCTGGCATGACAAAAATGAGACATAAAGATATGTCTGCACAAACATTCTATAAAAACTTCGTCTAAAAATAACATGTGCTTTATATTGTCTAGAAAATTCCAATTAAAAACAAAATTGTCCAAGTCTGCAGAAAAATACAGTAATCCTGAGGAAGTGTACAACATTCCGCAGAACGAAACAATAAATGTCCGAAAACACAAAAATAAATATTATTTAATATAGAGAATATAACGGGTATTAAAAACGACACAAAATCCGCACTTAAATCTTATTGTGTTAAGTTGCATGGCAAGTTCAGTCTGCCTGACAACAAAGCCGGTATAGGAATTGTATCAGAAATAATAAAATTTTTAGTCCGGAAAGTTGGATTAATAATTTGGATTATAAAACTTGTGCAAAAATAATTTTTGATATGGATTTATATAAGTAAAACGCAATGTCAGTATTTAACCCGGAACAAGACCTGAACCAAATTTTTCAACCGATCAACGAACTAAGAATTTTAGTGGGTAAGTTTTATCTAGTGTCACATTACTTTAAAATGTGGAACCTTGAAACTTTGTATACATTTTTATTTAAAATAAACAAATTCATGAAGTCTATATATATTACAAGTTAAAAAAAAAAAAAATACAAAACCATACACCCCCCTTGCTCATGGTTTTGAAGCTGTGGGGGACCCACCAAAAATCTTGATCAATGTGTTGGCAACTTGCATGAATGGCTAGTGTGTGAGGTGTAAGAATCTTAATCAAAACAATTCTTAACACTCTATCTCCTTCACACTTCCAACAACACTCAAAAACTACCTCATCTCTTCCTTCTCTCTCCTAAAATCGGTCAAGAACACCACCCAACATCTTCATTTTTTTTTAAATTCAAAATACATTATTTTCAAGCTTGCATGGATGATTTAAGACTTTGGTGAAGCTTGGAAATACATTTGAAGCATTTTAGCAAGTCTTGGAGTTCTTGGATAATCACCATCTTCATATCTTCATCTTTTCATCATCTTTGCTACTTGTTCATCCCTAGCCAAGTGCTAGTAGTAACCTTCAAATCTTGTACTCACATTTTATTTTTTGTGATTTATGTTTAAACACAAATGTACAAGTATTCATCTTGAAGATTATTGAAAGAACACAAGAATCGTTAACAAAAACTAAACAAACTAATATGATCATATGTTATTTTGATGATTCTTAATAATCTTAAAGTTGTGTTTATGTAGAAAACTTGATTTTGTATCTTCATGTTTAAAAGTATGATCTAAACACATACATGTTTAGATCTAGCAAGATTCACCAACAAAATGGTCACATGCATCGTACGAAATATGGTTATTATTTAAAACTCATAAACTAGAAATTTTTTTGAAATGGGTAATTAAAGTTTCCATTTTTGGAAAGGTCATGAATATAAACTTGTTCTTGGAATTGTTATGAACACATATTTCTACTTAAAATGACTTCATGAATCACTTAAAATATGGGTTTTCATATAAATTAATAATCTACATTTTTTTTGGTAAAAATCATAAATAAAGTTTTCTTTTTAGGAAAGTTTAAAGCTACAACAAGTTCATGACACTTTTGTTGGCAAGATAAGATGATTCTTAATACTTGATGATGTTTGAGTTAAGATGATTTGAAAACAAGTTTGCTTAAACTTGGGAAAAGTCCATAGTTTAAAGGAAACTATGGCAAAATTTTTATAAAGTTGGTTCTGATCAAAATGTGTTAAACTAAGGACTTCGTGATTAGAAAACAACTTAGAATCATTAAACTTGATTAAACGTATTTTTGGACAAGAAGTTACAAGTTCACATTTTTTAAAAAGATTTCTTGATGGAAAGTATATATTTTATATAAAATATTTACTTTAAAGATTCATCAAGTATCATAACTATATATTTTGTGTGTATATTATGTATTTAGTTCTTGTAGGAATAAATACAAAAATATACACTTACACAAAGTACAAATATATATATATATATATATATATATAAACACTTGAAAAACGAAAACTATAAAAATGGAATGTCCATCCTTGGATATAAACATACAATTGGACAATTCGGACACTTTGGACAATTCGGATACTTTTGACAAATCAGACAAAATAAAATATATGGCACGGACGAAATATACAACATAAACGAGACAGATGATACGAATGAATCGGGCGACGCAAATGAACCAAAACGACACCAAGGAAACGATCGAAAACAAACAAACAAACCGACACTCACTTTATTTTTACTAATAACTTATACAAAATATTTATTAGTTTTACTAAACTAAATAGTCATAAGTTATTATTTTTACTAGTAAGTAATAAAATATGGATCAACCCAAATTTAATAACCATATGGGCTAACCCATCTTTTAAAACTAAAAATTTGGGCTAACTTATCTTTTAGATTGGACTAAAGCCCACTTTTATAAACCAATATGAACAAGCCCACTTTTTACAAGTTGTTTTGGGTTAAGCCCACTTTCATGAGAATACATTTGGCTAAGCCACTTTTGTAAAATATTTTTGGGCTAGGCCCAACTTTTTATAATTAAATTGTTCTAGGCCCACTCTTACAAACTAATTGGGTTTGATCCACTTTAAAGAAATTGGGTTAGGCCCACACTAGTTAACAGAAATGGGCTATTCCTACACATACAAAGTCAAATGGGCTAGGCCCATATGTACTAAACATTTGAATTGGATTTTCATATCTAACTCATAGGCTAGGCCCATTCAAGCTTAAACAATATATATATATATATATATATATATATATATATATATATATATATATATACGCAAACAAATAAAGAAAACGAATACAAGTATAATGACGAATTCAAGATGAGATACTTGTACTATGAACGAACATAAACCTAAGTGTCTAATGAGATTAGGACACTTGTAGGTCAAGAAACAAACAAAGAATCTGAAATCGAAACGAGATTTGCTTGGAACGCAAATTAGTGAGTTCATGTTTCCCCTTTTATTTTAAATGTTTATAGTTTTAAACTTTCAGGGATGTATACATGTTACAATTGGTATGACGATAAAAATGAGAATATTTAGATCACATGCGGATGAGGATTAAACGAAGGAGCCATTAATGAATAAACAAGTACCGAGGAACAAAGTGATAGATCTATTGGTGTGACGAGCCCCAGTCTTAACGTCATAATAGAGATCGTTAAGAGTGCTTTTGTGTCTAAAACTAGTGTCACTGACACACACAATAAATTGTCAAGGTTTGGTTGCCTCCTATTCGACATACAGATTTGTGTCCTTGCAAAACACTAATGATCTTACAAGTTTCATTTATACCAATTTCAAATCTATCAAATATTATGAAAAATGATTTGACACAAATTAATACATGAATTCACCAACCTTTGTTGACGTTTTCAAAACTAACATGTATTACAGGAAATTAGTGGATGGCCTTGGGAAAATGTGTCCGTGCGAATGTCAAGTCAAGCTGTGGGATGTTACCTTGTGTTTAGTCTTAATGTTTGAAACAATGTATTACCAAACTTGTGTTTTGGTACAATGATGTTAAATATGGTACTTTTTCGAACAAACATATGGTTGCAAATTTGCTTTAAATAATTGTATTGATGAACAACTTGTTATGTTTTACTTATATTGTTTACTTGGTTGAATGCTATGGTTATCGCTCTGGCCACACCTTGCGACGCTTCCGCTAAACCGAAAATCAGGGTGTGACAAACCTGGTATCAGAGCTTCAATTGTAGTGAACTTAGATTCTTTTAGAGTGTAGTCTACAATTTCAAATTGGTCTTTTTATAAAAAAATCAAATGTGAGTCATTTATGAACTTGTAACATGAGTTATTCCCACGACACGGATACAAAAATCCTCCACTAGTACTAAACAATAAATCAAAACTATAATGCAAGGATACTATGTGAACTAATCATTAAGGATTAGACACGATAACAATAGGTTGAACTTGAAACGATATATGATATAACCTACAATGAAAGCAAAGTACAATTGCCCAAAAATTATTATTTATAAGTTGTTCACATGTATACGTTGTACGGATTATTTTGCCACGAACATAATATCTTAGTATTCAAATTCTATTATTATTCTGGATTCTCATAACAAGCGTATTGACCTCGCATCTGTTGATGAGCTTATGGTAGGGCATAGTCCCTAAGTGAAACCCTAAGCTTGACATTCCATAAAAGATGGTTGTTTTCCCTCGGATACGGAAAATGCCTGACTTCGATGATGACAATGAGGCGGAGGTGGTAGCCTTGTACGAACACTCTATTAGTTGGAAGAGGTCCCTATGGTTCATATTGATCATGATTGGTGACATTCTTGTCAAGATAAGGTAGATGAAACACTCATCTTGAAGGTGCCCATCCAGCTATTATTGTTGTTATGATTCTCTTTACTTATATTTCTTAACGTCGTACCATTCCGCGAGCGATGGCGACAAGTATTAACGCGTGGACCACCACGAAGGTCCATTCTATGTTAAAGGTAAATAGATAGTCGTGTCCCCCCCTCCGACTGATCCTCTGTTTTGAACGAGGGAATGCTAGGGTGACCATACAAGGCAATTTATTATTACGGGGGCCCACGTAATAATAACTTGCAGTGGATGGGAATCTTGGTGGGCTCTGCGGGTCAGACTAATGATCACTACCTGTTCAAAATTCTTGAGTTGTTACTTGAGATGCAATTTTTCCATTTCTTAGAACACTAACTAGGGTAATTACCATAACACCCTACAATATAGGAAAACCACACATATTGGTTCATGTCTAGCATTCGATCCTTATCACAAGTCAGTTGAGACTAGTCATCTAAGAAAATAAATTAAGATAACCATCCAGGATGGATTTTCCTTAAACATTCTAGGATTCCATCATTTGGGTTAATCTCACGGTGCCTATAACACCTTATCTTATTCATTGGAGTTGTTGCAATAAAACCCGTCATTTGATATTCGTTTTGTCTCAAAGGGTAATATGGCACGATCCATGGCGCAACTCTCTTACCGTATTCCATTCGACATCTATGGAAATCACCATAATCTTTTTGGAACTCGTTGAGCTCAAACAATATCAATGTATTCGTCACATAAGTTAATGCGATGAAGTATTTTCCTTACTTTGGACGACCAAGGTCCATGGAATATGGAATACATACTGTAAGGATAGAGGTGACCGCTTTGTTTTCCCCTCCTCAACAGATGGTTGTTCCGCTTAGGCATACGGACAACACATACATCCTATCACTCACTACTCTCCACCTTACTATTTCGATGCACACTCTTAACCTCCATCACTGGGCATGAGCCCATCTAATCCATATCATCCATGCCATTTTCCGCCTACTACCATAAATTATAGAGTTTTATCTTCTAAGATTCAGCTTGACATTCCCTTTCGACGAGTCCATGATCTTGAGACTCAGATTTCTGCTACTCGACCACCCCTGGAATGGCCCCTTACCATCATTTTCCCCCTATCAGTGCCTCCAAACTCTCCATTCCACAATGCGCCTCTGTCATTTGAGGAACGCATTCGTATCCTTGAGAACCACTCTACTGCCGCCATTAGACACATTTTTGGTCTTGAGGAGGAGGTTACGTACCTTCAGGGTCTAATTTCTATGTCTTGACTTTCACATCCCACACCACGGTAGTTATGTTCAATTACTATCTTTTGGGAAGTATACCCGATTTTATGGAAGACTAAAGACTGTTGAGGACTTGGAGACTTGAATATCAAGGAAGAAACAATGTGAACAAAAGACCCCACCTTATTTTGTATATTATTATATGTCTCGTATCGACCAGAGTGATGTAACTCCAAGTTTATTTTTGTTTTCTTCACAAAAATAATTGTAACAAGGTGACATGGTATATATATAAGTTGGTATTTTCTTATTGACACATTGTTGTAATTTATTTTACATCCCTGCAAGGATGTGATGAATATGGTGTGAAACATTTGCATAAGTATCATTATGATCTATTTTGCCCTTATGCTCGTAGTGCGTGACAATGTGTTTTTATTTTCGTTCATGTCTAATCTCTTCGATATATATTTTATATATATATGAAGATCATGGCACTAGAACGAAGTAACACTTTTTAAGCCCAAACGAAACCCTTACCTACAACACGAGCTGAGCTCGATGCTCTACTGAACAAGCGAGTCGCAGAAGCAATCGTATAACATGAAGCAAACCACATTTCAAACAATGGGGGAACTGGAGGAACCATATTGAGAATTGCTCAGGCTATAACTCTTGCCTTAAGTCTTACCAAGAATGTAGTAAGGATGGGAAAACTAAATAAAGGTGCGGTGAAAAAGGAGACGCATGTGGAGTCTTCTTCAGGTAACAATAAGAGAAATTATTCGTATTTCAAGAAAGGTTCTATATCGAACAACAAACATAAGAAAACCCCCCACGACTAAGAAAACCAAGGCATTCGTTACCACAACTGAAACGAGTGGTAAGAAATATAATGGAAATGCACCTAAGTGTAACAAGTGTGGATATCACCACTATGGTGGATGCCGAATCACCAAGTGTGATAAGTGCGGGAAGATGGGTCACCGCACAGAAAATTGTTGGGGTAATAACAAAGGGAATAAAAACAAAGGCAAGAAAGATGGAGGCAATGGAAATAGAAATGGATGAGGAAAGAACCAAGGTTGTTATAGCTGTGGTGAAATGGGACACTTTAGCAAGGACTGTCTTAAGGAGAACAAAGGCCACGACGAGCCTTTGTAATAGGAGCTCAAGAGACACGACAAGATCCTAATGTGATCACGGGTATGTTCCCTATCAACGATCATTTTGCATCTATTTTATTTGATACTGGCGTAGACTATAGTTTTATATCTTTAGAGCTTAAAGATGTGCTTAGACTAAATTCAAATAAATTAGACACTCCTTTCGCTATCGAACTAGCGAATGGAAAAGTAATCGAGTCTAGTGAGATTATTAGAAGATGCTCTTTAGAGCTTGGCAAACGAAAGTTCAAAATCGACCTATACCCGTTCAATTAGGAAGTTTTGATATTGAAATTGGAATGGATTAGCTAACTAACAACCAAGCCAAAGTCGCGTGTTGCGACAAAATCATTCGAATTCCCCCTTCTTAATAACCAAATACTTCTTGTTCACGGTGAGAAAAACGAAATGCCCTTACGAATTATTTCCTGTATGAAAGCCCAAAAGTGTTTGTGGAAAGGATGCGTGGCATTCTTAGCACACGTCATTGACAAGAAATCCAAGCAGCCGAAGCTTGATGAGATCCCTATTGTAAGGGAATTTCCTGAAATCTTTCAAGAAGACTTGCCGGGAATACCACCACAAAGACAAGTCGAATTTTGTATAGACTTAATTCTGGGAGCTACAACCATAGTAAAATCTCCTTACCGACTAGCTCCTTCAGAAATACCAGAATTGTCCACACAATTTCAAGAGTTATTGGACAAAGGTTTCATTAGACCAAGTTTCTCACCTTGGGGAAACTCCAGTTCTATTTGTAAAGAAGAAGGATGGAAGCTTCTGAATGTGTATAGACTACCGGGAACTAAACAAACTCACGATCAAGAATCGGTATCCATTACCAAGTATCGATGACCTGTTCGATCAGCTACAAGGATCAAGCTTTTATTCAAAGATCAATTTAAGATCAGGATATCATCAGCTTTGAGTCCAGGAAGTAAGTATCCCAAAAATGGCATTCCAAACTCGTTACGGTCACTACGAGATTCTTGTTATGCCGTTTGCCTTAACAAATGTACCGGCGGTGTTCATTGACTTTATGAACCGGGTGTGCAAGCCGTACCTCGATAAATTCGTGATAGTATTCATCGATGACATACTAATATATTCACGACACAAGAAGGATCGCGAACATCACCTTCGAACCATTCTTAAGCTGTTAAAGAAGGAGAGACTGTATGCAAAGTTCTCCAAATGCGAATTCTGGCTTCGCCAAGTCCAATTTCTCGGACATGTAGTCAACGAGAAAGGAATACATGTCGATTCATCTATGTCACACCCCAACCGATGCCGGAAACATCGGAGTGGGACGAAATAGATTGCTCGAGACATCATAACGCTAATAATTGTGACAAGTATTTAAATAATAAGTTCATTCCATTTAAAGTGTCAATTACAAGGATTTGAAACAAATACAACATAAATAACGAAAAACAATACAATAAGAATACAAGTTTAAAGTGTGTATCTAAGCATCCTACTAGATTCCCTGCATCACCAACATCATCGCTAAACCTGCAACATGTTTTAAAAGTGTAGTTCAATACAAAAGTATTGGCGAGCATACAAGTTTGGTGCGTAGTATATAAGTAATAAAATAATAAGGAACAATCCACATGGCAAACGTAGTTATCAAGATTAACGTATAAACTGGCATGCGATTTACAAGTCAACCCTCAGTTTACGCAAGTATGAATGAATAAACCTAACATGACCTCTCGTTCACGGGTGGTGCGTTACTCCTATAGCGCTATACATGTTAAGTGGAGTCTTGTACGAAGCTAATGACAAGTTCATCACATAAGAATCACCCAGAAAACACGAATCAAGCATAACAAATAGTAAGTATGTATTGGATTGTTTGTTTGTTTGTGTATTTTCATAAGAATATGTATACTAAGTGTGTTTTGTATATAAAAAACATGTTACATCCAAAAGCGTGAAAACGGTAAAATGGGTCAAGTATACTCACAATATTGCTAATTCTTCCAATTATCCAAGTGTTGACGAGTGTATGAGATTGGGAGGATAAATGTATAAGGGTTAAAGTTCAAGGTATGTTTTGAGTCGAGATTCGGAATTTAAAAGGAATATGGAAAGTACATATGCAAAAGTAATCATCTTTAACACATAATGTTTTAGATGATGTAATCAAACACCTTGACAAATGAACACAAATTCGTCATCAAAGGTTCGATTATTTGGAATATACATATAAGTAGTATGTAGTGTATATTATATCATATAGGTCAAGTAGGAGGTAGGAGGATAAATCCACCATTTAGGAACCTCTTTGTATCCTGGAAGTCATGTAGGAGTTAGGAAGAACAAGTCTTCCATTTAGGTACCTCTAGATGTTCACCACTACACTTGATGTTATGAACATTCAAGGAGGGTCATGAACTTACAAGTAATAATGGAATAAGAACAACTAATCTAAGAGAAAACATCAAGCAATGTGTGGATTTTCAAGTAGGATAGCCCAAGCTAATCCTAAATCACACATTCATCAAGCTTAAGGCTTGAACATCACTTATGGGTTTAAACCCTTGACCAAAACAGAAAGTTTGTGAGGTTTGCACCTCAGATTTTACATGTCTCAACCTTGTTTTTAAGCCTAACTAACCATAGATATGGTTATAAGCATAAGGACATAGGTTTGACATGAGTTTCCTCAAGTTTAATCAAGTTTATCAAAGTCTGAATCAAGAACAGAAAAATCAGTCAACTTTGGAGCTCTTTTGGCGACATTCTAGGGCCTGGTTTTCCAGGGGAAAACCAATTGAAACGTAGCTAAGGTCAATACAAAGAAGTAGGAAAAATAATCGAGTGAATCGGATAAGAAATGAGTGAGTTATGCTTACTTTTGTTAATGTTGGTATTTCTACTCGAACTTATGGAATCAACTGCGATTTGGAGAGAGTTTGAGAGTGTTTTAGTGTTGCAATAGTGGTAGGGAGGCTGGTTATAAGTGGTATTTATAGGGGGAAGGATTAGGGTTAAGTTGGGTTGGCATTTAATACAAGTAGGTGAGAGTTTAAGCAATAAAAAAGAGACAATTCAGCAATATATGGCTGAATTGCAAGGGCTATTTGGCAGTTTATATATATATATTTTTTTGTTGTTTAAATGATGTAAATTGTATAAATAAGATGTATTTTATATATGGTTAACATGTCCTACAATGTTTAGTGTGTATTGAACATGTATCAAGGCCTAAAGGTATATTAAACATGAATTAAAGTAAGAGTAAAAAAAATATGTTATGCATAAGTATGTGTAACGAACCAATATAATAAGTATGTATGACATGTGACTTGAGGTATCAAATAAGCATAAAGAACATGAATTTGCGTCTTGCAAAATGTGACCAATGTTTGTTTAAGAATCACGAACACATGGTAGTTGTTTGCGAGTTAATCTTCGTAAGTATGCATTAAGTATAAACAACATGAATTTCATATAAAAGTTCAATTTTTTTTTACTACAACCGAAGTCTCGGATTTACAATGGCTTGAAATGAATTACGATTACAAAGGAGACGGATTTTCGAAAGTAGAAATATACGACAAGTTTTCTAATTAGGGAAAGTGCGGAAAAGCAGGGCTTTACAGTCTCCCCTCCTTTAGGAAATTTCATCCCGAAATTTATTCAAGAGGAAGACTTTGAAAAAGACATTTTGGTTAAAAAGAATGATTGACTAAAATTGAGATTTTGAAGTTTGAAACGTGGTGGGAAGGATGTATAAAATCGTTGAGGAATGAAGGGATAGGGTTGTGAAAAGAGTTTGTTCAAAATAAGTTTTGAGACATTAATCATAAGTAAAACGTGTATGTGTGTATAGGCAAAGTGGGCTTAAACAAGTTTAAATAATCCAAATGGAGAGGTATTTTAAAATATGCTATCTAAGAAAGAAAACTTTCGTATAAAATGGTATGCATTTTGATGAAAAGTGTGGTCGCTTCGTAGGTTGTAAGAAAGCTTTAAAAGCAAAAGTATTTTAGGTTTCGAGCGTTTAAACCAATTTCTTGTAAATGACGTTTGTATAAAAACCAAAGAATAACTGGGAACAACGGAGGTATGAGAGTGGACGAACGATCTAGTAGGTGAATGCGAGTACAAGAATGGTTTGAAGGTTGGATACAATGTGAATATGAGTGTTGAGAATAAGGTCTCGTCATGGATAATTGGATATAATGCGTTTGTGAGTTGTTAAAGTTTGTATTAGGTCTAAAAGATCTGCAAAACACCGAATTTCTCATGGGACGTTTTACGAAAGTTTGGTAGCATGGTGAAAACACTTATATATAGGAAGTACCAGTGGCGTATCCACCATGTTTTGACCACATTACGTTCGTTTCATTATTCTCGTCATGTTACGTTCCGTGTCTTACCATACACAGTAGTACACTCTATGGTTTCATACGCCTATCACTATAATCCCGTGTGCACCCGCGATTATACCGATCGTCGCATGATCCGCATAGCTTGTACTAGTTGCATATGAATTAAGGTATTTGAAAATAAGAATGAGTAAGTATACGAATGTAGTATATAAGCAAGTCCATGCTTAAGTATGTATGGGACCAACGTGAGCGAATCCCTCGGATTTCACTCGCGTACGGATACGAATGTATGAGTATGAATGAAAGAATGAGCATAAGTATAAGTTTAAGTATGAATATGCATGTAAGTATGAGTATAAACATAAAACGTATGAGTAGTAGGAGTATGGGTATAAGTATAAGCATAAAACGTATTGTCATGGGTATGTGTATGAGTGCAAGTACGAATAATAAGGATTACGTATGTAGTATATGTTGAAACATAACGGATTTAAGCATATAAAAGTGTTTAAAAGGTTGAGTATGTAAATACGAACGATATAAATGAAATTGTCGCGAGATATCGACTAAAACGTGTATGATGATATACATGTATAGTTGTTCAAGCGAAATGTTGAGTTTATCGAAATCGAAAATAGATTGCGTTTGATTGGGAAGGTAGAATGTAGTTTGTAAATGTAAGAGAATGTAAAGTACTTGTTGGTTATGCATAACGTATTTTGTAATGAATGGAAATGCTACTTTTGTTTAAAAAGAAAAATTTACGTAAGTTGAAGATCGTCGGTCTCCATGAAGTCTTCTTGCCCACGTGTTTTGAAATTTGAATGACGAATTGTAGGAAAAGTTTTAAAAAATAATGGGTTTGTTTCAAAACAAGAACTTTGAATTTTTGAGGTTATTATGAAAATGTTGATCCTTAGAAAAGGAATTTGGTATATGAGCTTAGTGATCGTGAAAAGTGTTCTTAATAAAATACTTTGTTGATTTTGAAAAAAGAGTTTTGGTAAATGATCGAATAATATTTGTAATATTTTGTATGGAAGGTTGGTTTAACTCTCAATTGAAAAATAACGATCTTTAGTTTAATGATGCGAGATGAGTTTTAGTAATTACGTGGAATAAGAAATTTTGTGGGCAATGGGTTTATTAGGCCGACTAAATTGATAAGTAGCATTTCGGGAAATTTTGAAAATCAAGAAATGAGCGTTTACGGTAATATTAAGAATCTCGTGGATGCGAGTGAATGTGAAAATAAGTTGTGGGTTAAGAAGTAAGTTTAAATAAATAATGCATGTTGAGATGTATAAGAATTTGATTAATAATAATCAATTTGGGTATAAATATGATAGTGTGTACATAATAAAGTCTATTAAAAGAAGGTCTTGGTAACGATCACCTAAGTGAGGGAGTCACCCCTAACTCGTTGGTGAGGTCGTTGTAAGATGAAAAAGGAAACGGAGTTAGCCGTCAAGGTAAGTAAATCACTCCTATCTTGATGACATGTCTCCATTTTTGTTACAAGGAATAATAATAAAATTACATCGTATAATCGTATGAAAAGTATTATTATAATGCATGTGTAAAAGTGAAATCTCAGAAATAGTTCGAAATTGAAAAGAGTGGATTGTGTCATAAAAGATCGAAATCAATAAAACGTAAGTTCGATTAAAACTTGGATGGTTCCAAAACGGAACATTGACTAACCAAAGTGGTCGAAAAGTCTTTCGAATTTGAGGAGCATGTTTTGGCCTAATAGGTGAAATACTCTCGCCGACAAGTCGGTTAACGGTATTTACCCTTCTGGTTACTACATGTCCCAAAACAATCGAAATTCCGAGACTTGGCGGGATTTATGAGAAAATCAAGGAGTGGAACTAGTCGACAAGGTGCGGGTTTCACCCCTACCTTGATGATTTCGTATCCTAAGTGTGGTTGGTACTCGTCGGGTCAAAATTTTAAATTTCAACACTTAGACGAGGGTCCACTAGAATTCGAAATGGAAATTCTACATCAAGGTGAGGATTTCACTCCTAACTTGATGGCGAATTTCCTGAAAAAATAATAGGTCGATTAAGAGTCGTTCACCAAATTGTGGGTTTCACGTCTGTTTTGGTGAAGTTGTCTCGTTTGTGAATTAGGAGTGTTTTCGAGTTTAGTATAAATCGAATAAAATGACTTAAGAAAGGCGTAAGTTAAAGGAATAAATAAACAAGTATAAACACATAAGAAAACATATCAAGAATAGCACATAAATAATGGGATAATACAACAAGTATTAACACATAATAAAGCAACTATTAACACACAAGAATAGCATGTGTAAATGGCATATATGGTTAAAAGATCAAAAGAGAATGAATAAAAAACAATAGAGTATGATGCAAGTAGTTTCGAGCAAAACATAAAAATAAGGCTCTAAAACTATAGACTAGGTAAAAAGCATGACAATTTTCCTAGTTCCCTATAGTTATGGCTCTGATACCAATCTGTCACACCCCAACCGATGGCAGAAACATCAGAGTGAGACGAAATAGATTGCTCGAGACATCATAACACTAATAATTGTGACAAGTATTTAAATAATACGTTCATTCCATTTCTAAAGTGTCAATTATAAGGATTTGAAACAAATACAACATAAATAACGAAAAACAATACAATAAGAATACAAGTTTATAGTGTGTATCTAAGCATCCTACTAGATTCCCTGCATCACCAACATCATCACTAAACCTGCAACATGTTTTAAAAGTGTAGTTCAATACAAAAGTATTGGCGAGCATACAAGTTTGGTGTGTAGTATATAAGCAATAAAATAAGAAACAATCCACATTGCAAACCTAGTTATCAAAATTAACGTATAAACTGGCATGCGATTTACAAGTCAACCATCTGTTTAATCAAGTATGAATGAATAAACCTAACATGACCTCTCATTCACGGGTGGTGCGTTACTCCTATAGCGCTATACATGTTAAGTGGAGGCTTGTACGAAGCTAATGACAAGTTCATCACATAAGAATCACTTAGAAAACACGAATCAAGCATAACAAATAGTAAGCATGTATTGGATTGTTTGTTTGTGTATTTGCATAAGAATATGTATACTAAGTGTGTTTTGTATATAAAAAGCATGTTACACCCAAAAGTGTGAAAACGGTAAAATGGGTCAAGTATACTCACAATATTGCTAATTCTTCTGATTATCCAACTGTTGATGAGTGTATGAGATTGGGAGGACAAATGTATAAGGGTTAAAGTTCAAGGTATGTTTAGAGTCGAGATTCGGAATTTAAAAGGAATATGGAAAGTACATATGCAAAAGTAATCTTCTTTAACACATAATGTTTTAGATGATGTAATCAAACACCTTGACAAATGAACACAAATTCGTCATCAAAGGTTCGATTATTTGGAATATACATATAAGTAGTATGTAGTGTATATTATATCATATAGGTCAAGTAGGAGGTAGGAGGATAAATCCACCATTTAGGAACCTCTTTGTATCCTGGAAGTCATGTAGGAGTTAGGAAGAACAAGTCTTCTATTTAGGTACCTCTAGATGTTCACCACTACACTTGATGTTATGAACATTCAAGGAGGGTCATGAACTTACAAGTAATAATGGAATAAGAACAACTAATCTAAGAGAAAACATCAAGCAATGTGTGGATTTTCAAGTAGGATAGCCCAAGCTAATCCTAAATCACACATTCATCAAGCTTAAGGCTTGAACATCACTTATGGGTTTAAACCCTTCACCAAAACAGAAAGTTTGTGAGGTTTGCACCTCAGATTTTACATGTCTCAACCTTTTTTTTAAGCCTAACTAACCATAGATGTGGTTATAAGCATAAGGACATAGGTTTGAGATGAGTTTCCTCAAGTTTAATCAAGTTTATCAAAGTTTGAATCAAGAACAGAAAAATCAGTCAACTTTGGAGCCCTTTTGGCGACATTCCAGGGCCTAGTTTTCTAGGGAAAACCAATGGAAACGTAGCTAAGGTCAATACAAAGAAGTAGAAAAAGAATCGAGTGAATCGGATAAGAAATGAGTGAGTTATGCATTTTTTGTGAATGTTGGTATTTCTACTCGAACTTATGGAATCAGCTGCGATTTGGAGAGAGTTTGAGAGTGTTTTAGTGTTGCAAAAGTGTTAGGGAGGCTGGTTATAAGTGGTATTTATAGGGGGAAGGATTAGGGTTAAGTTGGGTTGGCATTTAATACAAGTAGGCGAGAGTTTAAGCAATAAAAAAAGAGATAATTCAGCAATATATGGCTGAATTGCAAGGGCTGTTTGGCTGCTTTTATATATATATTTTTTTGTTGTTTAAATGATGTAAAATGTATAAATAAGATGTATTTTATATATGGTTAACATGTCCTGCAATGTCTAGTGTGTATGAACATGTATCAAGGCCTAAAGGTATATTAAACATGAATTAAAGTAAGAGTAAAAAAAATATGTTATGCATAAGTATGTGTAACGAACCAATATAATAATTATGTACGACATGTGACTTGAGGTATCAAATAAGCGTAAAGAACATGAATTTGTGTCTTGCAAAATGTGACCAATGTTTGTTTAAGAATCACGAACACATGGTAGTTGTTTGCGAGTTAATCTTCGTAAGTATGCATTAAGTATAAACAACATGAATTTCATATAAAAGTTCAATTTTTTTACTACAACCGAAGTCTCGGATTTACAATGGCTTGAAATGATTTCCGATTACAATGGAGACGGATTTTCGAAAGTAGAAATATGCGACAAGCTTTCTAATTAGGGAAAGTGCGGAAAAGCAGGGCGTTACAATCTAAAATAGAAGCCATTTAAGAATTGGAACGCACCAAAGGACCCCACCGAAGTACGCCAATTTCTTGGCAGGTTACTATCGGAGATTCATTAAGAACTTTTCAAAATGCTCAACCATTAACCCCCCTCTCTCAGAAAGATAAGAAGTTCGATTGGGGAGAAAAGCAAGAGACAGCTTTTCAAATGCTTAAGGATAAGCTTTGTAATGCACCGATCTTATCCCTTTCGGACGAAAATGACGATTTTTATCTATTGCGATGCGTCACATCAAGGTTTAGGTTGTGTATTGATGTAACGAGAGAAGGTTATCGCATACTCATCCCGCCAGTTGAAAGTTCACAAGAAATTAGATCACACAATTACCTCACTTCTCAAATTCTTGACGCTCAGCGAGAAGCGTTAAAGGAAGGAAACCTTAAATAAAAAATGCTTAGAGTCATGGAGAAACATTTAGAGCCGAAGGAGAACGGAGCCATGTATTTCATAAGTAGAATTTGGGTTCCTCATTTTGGCAGTCTTCGAGACCTAGTTCCAAATTAGGCTTATAAATCCAAATACTCGATACATTCCAGAGCAGATAAGATGTATCATGATCTTAAAGAATTCTATTGGTGGCCGAATATAAAAGGAAATATTGTAATATATGTTGGAAAAGTATCTAACATGTGCAAAAATTAAGGCCGAATACTAGAAACTTTCAGGATTGTTACAACAACCTGAGATTCCCACTTGGAAATGGGAACAAATTTCCATGGATTACATAACTAAATTACTTAGGACTTCTCGCGGTCATGACATGATTTGTGTAATCGTCGACCAATTAACCAAGTCAGCCCACTTCTTATCGATATGCGAGAAAGAAAAGATTGTGAAGTTAGCTGAAAATTATCTAAAGGAAATCGTGGGGCAAGGCACAAAGTGCCTATTTCATTAATCCTCGACCGAGATGGTCAATTCATATCAAGAATATGGCAATCATTCCAGAAGGCTTTTAGATCTCGTTTAGATCTAAGTACGGCCTTTCATCCTCAGACCGCTGGCCAAAGTAAACGCACGATTCAAACCTTAGAGGACATGCTTCGTACTTGTGTGATGGATTTTGGCGGAAATTGGGACACTCACTTGCCTTTAGTGGAGTTCTCATACAATAACAGTTATCACACGAACCATTCAAAGCGTTATACGGGCGTAAATGTTAACTCCGCTATGCTGGGCGGAATTAGGAGACAAACAAATGTTAGGTCTAGAGATAGTTTAAGAAACTACTAATAAAATATTTAAAATCTGAGACCGTATTAAGGCGGCTCGGGACAGACATAAAAGCTACGCGGATAGACACCGTAAACTGTTATCATTCGAGATCGGAGACAAGGTGTTGTTAAAAGTCTCGCCTTGCAAAGGCGTAGCTAGATTTGGGAAGCAAGGAAAGCTTAGTCCGAGATACATAGGACCTTCTGAGGTTTTGGAAAAGATTGGAACCGTTGCACACAAGTTGAAGTTGCCAGAAACACTTAGTAGCGTCCATGGCACTTTCCATGTGTCAAATCATAAGAAGTGTCTTTCAGACGAATCACTTATTATTCCCCCGGACGAAATCCGTATAGACGACAAACTCCATTTCATCAAAAAATATGTAGAAGTTTTGGATTCGAAGGTTCAGATAACAAGGAGGAGTCGTATCAAACTAGTAAAAGTCCGATGGAACCCGAGGCGCAGACCCGAGTTCACTTGGGAACAAGAAGACGAAATCAAAAGAAACTACCCTCACCTGTTTGAGAAAGTCCCTGTAAAGAGTAACGCAACTTAAATTTCGGGACGAAATTTTCTTTAACAGGGGGAGAATGTGACACTCGGCAAAATATCGATAATTCCGTGCAACCTAAACAACTTTACGTTAATTATTTTCGCGTATTTCGACTTGATTTTTATTTAACTAAATCCTAAATGTCTAGGATTGTATGAAATCATAGTTTATTATGATAACAAATCCATTACGATTAGAAGCTATATCCTAGACTGGCGGTAGAAACGCGAACAAACAATACCTGTTAGTACTGGTCGCGGTACGGTCTGGCATGACAAAAAACGAGACATAAAGATATGTCTGCCCAAACATTCTATAGAAACTTCGTCAAAAAATAACATGTGCTTTATATTGTCTAGAAAATTCCAATTAAAAACAAAATTGTCCAAGTCCGTAGAAAAATACAGTAATCCTGCGGAAGTGTACAACATTCCGCAGAACGAAACAGTAACTGTCCGAAAACCCAAAAATAAATATTATTTGTCATAAATAATATAACGGGTATTAAAAACGACACAAAATCCGCACTTAAATCTTATTGTGTTAAGCTGCACGGCTAGTTTAGTAAACTGCCTGACAACAAAGCCGGTACAGGAACTGTATCAGAAATAATAAAATTTTTAGTCCAGAAAATTGGATTAATAATTTGGATGATAAAACTAGTGCAAAAACAATTTTTGACATGGATTTATATAAGTAAAACGCAATGTCAGTATTTAACCCGGTACATGACCTGAACAAAATTTTTCAACCGATCAATGAACTAAGAATTTTAGTGGGTTAGTTTTATCTAGTGTCACATTACTTTAAAATGTGGAACCTTGAAACTTTGTATAAATTTTTATATAAAATAAAAAAATTCATAAAGTTTATATATATTACAAGTTTAAAAAAAAATACAAAAACCATACACCCCCTTCTCATGGTTTTGAAGATGTGGGGGACCCACCAAAAATCTTGATCAATGTGTTGGCAACTTGCATGAATGGTTAGTGTATGAGGTGTAAGAATCTTAATCAAAACAAATCTTAACACTCTATCTCCTTCACACTTCCAACAATACTCAAAAACTACTTCATCTCTTCCTTCTCTCTCCTAAAATCGGTCAAGAACACCACCTAACATCTTCATTTTTTTAAAATTCAAAACACATTATTTTCAAGCTTGCATGGATGATTCAAGACTTTGGTGAAGCTTGGAAATACATTTGAAGCATTTTAGCATGTTTTGGAGTTCTTGGATCATCACCATCTTCATATCTTCATATTTTCTACTTGTTCATCCCTAGCCAAGTGCTAGTAGTAAGATTCAAATCTTATACTTACATTTTTTTTTGTGATTTATGTTTAAACACAAATGTACAAGTATTCATCTTGAATATTATTTAAAGAACACAAGAATCACTAACAAAAACTAAACAAACTAATATGATCATATGCTATTTTTGATGATTGTTGGTAATCTTAAAGTTGTTTTTAGAGAAAAATGCCCGGATAGTCCCTGTGGTTTCACCTTATTTCACCTATAGTCCCTATCTTTCTAAAACGACCCGGATAGTCCCTGTGGTTTTCCGTTTTGTTCTCGGATAGTCCCTGGGTCTAACTTCAGTTACTTTTCTCTGTTAAGTGGGTGTTAAGAGGGTGTGAAATGACAAAAATACCCTTTCCTTAAAAGGCCAAACCACAGGGACTATCCGGGCATCTTCTTCATTTTTGTTTATAAAACCCCACCACCACACCCTCCTCCACCCTCCACCGTGCCGCCGCCGGTCTCCACCGCACAGAACCACCGTGCCGCCGCCGGTCTCCGCCGCATAAAACCTCTTGGATTTCTAATCCCGTAGTGAACCTTCTGTTCTCGTTTAACCTCCATCGGATCCGAATCTTGTGCCGCCCAACCACAACTCTGCTCATAACATTAACCGGATCGGGATCCCGCTGGAGATCTGCGACGGAGGAAACAATATAAAACGAGCTCGTTTTCTAATCTGCAATTACCAAAACTTGTCGATCTTGTTTTCTTCTTTCTACTCGATGAGCAACAACAACAAAGTTTTAAACGATTCAATCTGCAACTCTAGCACAAGTTATATCCGATTCACTTCCGTGTCTCAATGAAACTCTAAAACTTACTTCCAGATTCAATCCGTAAACATCAAAGAAACCATCGCATCTGCTCTTATCTTTTTCCTTTTCTATTTGACAAACACAAAGCAACTAACACCTACAACTTCGAATTCGATTCAGATTTTGAATGAAAACATCAACAATTCTAGAGATTTTGAATGAAAACATCAACAATTCGATTCAGATTTTGAATGAAAACATCAACAATTCCAAACGAATTCGATTCTTAAACTCGACCAGATTAGTTTCATTGAATCTGATCCGAGTAGAAACTGGAACCTAGTATCAAACCGAGACACGAGCCGAGACTCCAAACCTGGAACCGAACGCTGCTGTAGCCGGAACGCCACCACCGTCTACCATCGTCGTCTCCATCGACCACCACTATCAACACCACCTGTAAATCACGTAAGGAACCAGAAAAGGGGTGGATCCAAAAGGATCTAATGAAAAACGAGATGAAGAAGATGACGAGTTCAGATGTTACCGGAGTGAACCTGTTGAAACGCGGCTGCCGGAGCTGAAAGTGTCATCCCCGCAGCTCGAATCGGAAAACCTCCACTCGAACCACCTCCCTGCCGTCGCGACCAGGTGGCCGGAGACCACCCGTCTCGATCTCGCCTCTCTCTCCGTCGGTTCTCTCTCTCTCTCTCTCGGTCGAATCTCACTCTCTCTCTTGGTTATGCAGGTTATGTGTGTGTATATTGTGAGATAAAACTAATGGGGGCTAGGGTTTTGAAGAAGATGAAGAAGATGCCCGGATAGTCCCTGTGGTTTAGCCTTTTAAGGAAAGGGTATTTTGTCATTTCACACCCTCTTAACACCCACTTAACAGAGAAAAGTAACTGAAGTTAGACCCAGGGACTATCCGAGAACAAAACGGAAAACCACAGGGACTATCCGGGTCGTTTTAGAAAGATAGGGACTATAGGTGAAATAAGGTGAAACCACAGGGTCTATCCGGGCATTTTTCTCTTGTTTTTATGTAGAAAACTTGATCTTGTATCTTCATGTTTAAAAGTACGATCTAAGCACATGCATGTTTAGATCTAGCAAGATTCACCAACAAAATGTTATGAACATAAGTATTTGAATTTAAAATGGTCACATGCATCATACGAAATATGGTTATTATTTAAAACTCATAAACTAGAATTTTTTTTGAAATGGGTAATTAAAGTTTCAATTTTTGGAATGGTCATGAATATAAACTTGTTCTTGGAATTGTTATGAACACATATTTCTACTTAAAATTACTTCATGAATCACTTAAAATATGGGTTTTCACATAAAATAATAATCTACATTTTTTTTTGGTAAAAATCATAAATAAAGTTTTCTTTTTAGGAAAGTTTAAAGCTACAACAAGTTCATGACACTTTTGTTGGAAAGATAAGATGATTCTTAATACTTGATGATGTTTGAGTTAAGATGAATTGAAAACAAGTTTGTTTAAACTTGGAAAAAGTCCATAGTTTAAAGGAAACTATGGTAAAATTTTTATAAGGTTGGTTATCAACAAAATGTGTTAAACAAAGGATTTGGTGACTAGAAAAGAACTTGGAATCTTTAAACTTGATTAAATGAATTTTTGGACAAAAAGTTACAAGTTCACATTTTTTTTAAAGATTTCCTAATGGAAAGTATATATTTTAGATAAAATATATACTTTAAAGATTCATCAAGTATCATAACTATATATTTTGTGTGTATATTATGTATTTATTTCATGTAGGAATAAATACAAAAATATACACTTACACAAAGTACACACACACACATATATATATATATATATATATATATATATATATATATATATATATATATATATATATTAACACTTGAAAAACGAAAACTATAAAAATGGAATGTCCATCCTTGGACATAAATAAACAATCGGACAATTCGGACACTTTGGACAATTTGGACACTTTTGACAAATCGGACAAAATAAAATATATGGCACGGACGAAATATAGAACATAAACAAGACGCGAATGAACCGAAACGACACCAAGGAAACGATCGAAAACAAACAAACAAACAAACAAACCGACACTCACTTTATTTTTACTAATAACTTATACAAAATATTTATTAGTTTTGTTAAACTAAATTGTTATAAGTTATTATTTTTACTAGTAAGTAATAAAATATGGATCAACCCAAATTTAATAACCATATGGGCTAACTCATCTTTAAAAACTAAAAATTTGGGCTAACTTATGTTTTAGATTGGACTAAAGCTCACTTTTGTAAACCAATATGATCAAGCCTACTTTTTACAAGTTGTTTTGGGTTAAGCCCACTTTGTAAAACTATTCTTGGGCTAAGCCCACTTTTATGAGAATACATTTTGCTAAGCCTACTTTTGTAAACTATTTTTGGGCTAGGCCCACCTTTTTATTATTAAATTGGTCCAGTCCCACTCTTACAAACTAATTGGGTTTGATCCACTTTAAAAAAATTGGGCTAGGCCCACAGTAGTTAAATGAAATGGGCTATACCCACACATACAAAGTCATTTGGGCTAGGCACATACGTACTAAACATTTGATTTGGATTTTCATATCTAACTCATTGGCTAGGCCCATTCAAGCTTAAACAATATAATATATATATATATATATATAGGGGATGGTTCAAATGAAAACTACTTTTATTGTGAAAACTAACTAAAAAAAGCCTAAAAAACACACAAATTTTATTTTTTTTCAAATTTTTTTTATAAAAATCGCTGCTTTTTATGTATAAAAAAAACTTTTTTTCAAAAAAAAAAAAAAAAAAAAAATTTTTTTTGTGTAGTGCACATGTGTAATACTACACATGTGTAGTACACTACACATGTGTAGTATTACACATGTGCACTACACAAATTTTTTTTTTTTTTTAAAAGAAGTTTTTTTATATAATAAAACCTGCGAAAATTGGTTTGCAAAAAAAAAAAAAAAAAAAAATTTGTATGTTTTTTTGGCTTTTTTTAATTAGTTTTCGAGTTTTCACAATAACTAGTGGTTTTCATTTGAACCTTCCCCTATATATATATATATACACACACGTAAACAAATAAAGCAAACAAATACAAGTATAATGACGAATTCAAGATGAGATACTTGTACGATGAACGAACATAAACCTAATGTCTAATGAAATTAGGACACTTGTAGGTCGAGAAACAAACGAAGAATCTGAAATCGAAACGAGATTTGCTTGGAACACAAATTAGTGAGTTCATGTTTCGCCTTTTATTTTAAATGTTTATAGTTTTAAACTTTCGGGGATGTATACATGTTACAATTGGTAAGACGATAAAAATGAGAATATTTACATCACATGTGGAAGAGGATTAAACGAAGGAGCCATTAATGAATAAATAAGTACCGATGAACAAATGATAGATCTATTGGGTGTGACGAGCCCCACTCTTATCGGCATAATAGAGATCGTTAAGAGTGCTTTTGTGTCTAAAACTAGTGCCACCGACACACACAATAAATCGTCAAGGTTTGGTTGCATTCTATTCGGCATACAGATTAGTGTCCTTGCAAAACACTAATGATCTTATAAGTTTCATTTATACCAATTTCAAATCTATCAAATATTTTGAAAAATGATGTGACACAAATTAATACATGAATTCACCAACCTTTGTTGACGTTTTCAAAACTAACATGTATTACAGGAAATTAGTGGATGGCCTCGGGAAAGTGTGTCTGTGGAAATGTCAAGTCAAGCTGTGGGATGTTGCCTTGTGTTTAGTCTTTATGTTTGAAAAAAAGTATTACCAAACTTGTGTTTTGGTACAATGATGTCAAATATGGTACTTTTTCGAACAAACGTATGGTTGTAAATTTACTTTAAATAAATGTATGGATGAACAACTCGTTATGTTTTACATATATTCTTTACTTGGTTGAATGCTATGGTTATCGCTCTGGCCACACCTCGCGACGCTTCCGCAAAACCCAAAATCGGGGTGTGAGATATTTCTAATATTTAATTATTTTATATTATTTTGTATATTTTGTTTATATTTAAATTATATAAAACAAAATAAATTAAAAATAGGACAGTAAAGTATATTAAATATCGATTTATTAAATAAAGAATATTAGTTATTTTAGTAATAACAAATTTAAATGAAATTATAGATTATATTAAAAAAAACTTACCATAGTAAAAAAAGTGCCAATTTCAAATAATCAACTTTTTTTTGCTTGTTGAGTCCCGGAGTCATAAAAAGCGCTTGCATTCGAGTCCCCCTACTAACCCAGTCAGTTATTTAGGTTAAATGACTAGTTTGTCCTTTAAATTCTACAACACTGTGGTATTATATCAGTTGACAATTGAGTCCCCCAACGAGTCTGTTGATTTTACCCGTCAATTCCAAATAATCCCAACTTTTTTTGAGTCTCTAAGATGTTCATTAAACGAGTCCCTAGGGTTTGGAATTTTCAAAAATTATAAACCGTATTTCACAATTATAAACGCATGTAACAAACCATATTAAGATGAATGTAATTAAACTAAATACCAAAGGATATATCTTAGAGTTAACATGCTTAAAGTTATAAGTCACATAAATTAGATTACAAAATATATATCATAAAGTTATTAACTTAAAATTCTACTAACTAATTATATATCGAATCATCTGGTTCCAATCCGGACGGAAAACCCATGTGTGTTGTAGCAGAAACATGTGTTGTACACCTAGTCTAGGTGTCATGGTGACATCGCCAAACCACCCGAGTATCAATGACATCCTGGGTTCAACACCGTATATCGCAAGAACTCTAAGCTCAACTACAAAATAATTTCACAAACAAAATAACCCAAAATTAACCAAGAGTGTTTTCACATTCTGTATAAACCAACCCGAACCCGTATATATATATATATAAGCAAACTATAACCCATTTATATGAACAATATTTAACCGTATAAACCAATTTTTAACGGTATATTTAACCATATAAAACAATTTTAACTGTATTCATCCTTTGTATAAACCAACATCTAACTGTATACCTTTGTATAAACGAAGATGTAACCGTATAAAACAATCAGTTATAAACGTATAAACGTTCCCAATTTTAACTGTATATACTGGTATAACCAAGATCTAACCATATATACCAAGTCAACCGTAAATTACCTAGTCAAACCCGTATATATACTAGATCAAAGACAAAGTTATGGTATATCAAACCGTATATTTACATAATTTAACCCAATAACAAAATACGATATAGTTCAAAATTTAGCTTAATAGCCTTGTGTGTCGAAATCGGAACGAACGACATATAGAACTAAATATATATCTTGATCTCATAAGAGTGTTTATTGTTAGGATAAGTATGAAGCCACTCTTGTGATTTCAAGATTAGCTGCAGAGTCGGCAGCAGCCACGTTTTACAGCTGTCAAAGAAGTAGGCGGAAGACATCAATTTCTCTTCTGCTGGATGCTTCTTTGTTTGACAAATTTCCAAAATTAATCTCTATATAAACTACATAAATGTATCTTGTAAGATGTACCTCATTGAATATCAATAAAGAAGAGACCCGTTCGTAGCCCGTGGATGTAGGTTGCACACTGCAACCGAACCACGTAAATCCTTGTGTTCGTTATTACTTTCGGTACTTGTGTTCGTGTGTGCGTTTCGATCCTAACAACTGGTATCAGAGCCGTTGGCTCTAGATCCATACACACGAACAGAGGTGAAGAAGGAGGAAGTTACTGACCTTGCTCGACAAACCGCCGCCGCCGCTGCCGATTCTAACCGCCGCCGCCGCTGCCTGTTCAAACCGCCGCCACCGATCAAAGTCTTGATCGATTGAAGACAAGATCGTGTTTTTTTTTTCCTTTTGGTGAAGAAGAACAAGTCACTTTCTTGAAGACCAAAAAAAAAGGTTGTTTTCTTTTTTGGGGGAGAACGTGGGTCTTGTTGACTTTAAGACAAAAGAAAAAGAATTTCTTTTTTTTAAGTCCCTAAGTTTCATCTATTTACAAGAAGCCCCCTCAACTTTGACAAACATTCATCACAACCTACTACTACTTGTTCAGTGCCATTTAAAGCTTGAAACAGATAAGTTATTTGTTTCTGATTATTGCTTTCGCTTGTATAAATTACCACTCAGCAGTACGAACCTGGTTGGTTAGTAGTAACTTGGTAATTTTTTTTAAATGGCAGAAGATGGTAAAATTAAATTTGATAAGTTCGACGGAATTGATTTTGGATGGTGGAAGATGCAAATCGAGGATTTGCTTATACAGAAGGACCTGGACATGGTTCTTGGCGCACGCCCCGAAAAGATGCCTGCAGCTGAGTGGGAGGCTCTAGATAAGAAAGCTAAATCTGTTATTAGGCTTTCTTTGTCTAAGAATGTAGCCAATAACATTCTGAAAGAAACCACAGCACGTGGGATCATGGAGGCTCTATCAAACATGTATGAAAAGCCGTCTGCTGCAAACAAAGTATTTCTGATTCGGGAGCTCGTCAACACAAAGATGAAAGAGCGAGGATCTGTTACTGCCCATATCAACAATTTTAATACTATTCTATCGCGCTTAGTGTCTGTTGACATTAAATTCAACGATGAAGTTCAGGCTTTACTGCTACTTTCCTCATTACCTGACAGCTGGTCAGGAACGGTCACAGCAGTTAGTAGTTCATCTGGAACTACTAAACTAACCTTTGAAGGAATACGTGATCTGATTCTAGGAGAGGATGCAAGGAGGAGGAGTTCTGGTGAATCCTCAAGTACTTTGCTAAGCACTGAAAGCAGAGGACGAAAAATGATAGGGGTGGAAATAGAGGACGATCGAAGTCCAGAAAGAGAAGCAAGTCTAGACCAAGAAAAGACATCACATGTTACAATTGTCAAGAAAAGGGACACTTCAAAAGCCAGTGCACAAAGCCGACAGTTCCACGAGAAAGAAAAGAAGTCAATGCTGCTTCTGATCATTCAGAGGAAGAAGCCCTTATTTGTTGTGTGGAGAACACAATCGAGTCTTGGATCATGGATTCTGGCGCGTCTTTCCATGCTACGTCTAGCACTAAGACCATGAAGAATCTAAGAGCAGGAAACTTTGGTCAAGTTCGGTTGGCCAATGTTCAGACTCTCGATATCACTGGTATGGGCGACATAGAGTTAAAGACTTCACTGGGAACCACATGGACATTGAAAGATGTCAGGGTTATTCCTAAGTTAAAGAGGATGTTGATTTTTATCGGGCAGTTAGACGACCAAGGTTCTGACGTCATGTTCGGAGCGGACAGTGGAAGATCGTCAGGGGTAATCTGGTAATTGTACGTGGAAAGAAAAAGGGTACTTTGTACATGGTGGATATTTCTGGAGGGTAAATGTATGCGATGACCAAGCCAAGTCCATCTAGTTTATGGCACCAACGACTTGGCCATATGAGTCAGAAAGGAATGAAGATACTGGCAGATAAAGGGAAATTCCCTAATCTTAAAAAGGTTGAACTTGACACAGGGTTCTGCGAACCTTGTGTGTTTGGCAAAAAGAAAAGAGTTACCTTTGTGAAGACGGGAAAGCAACTGAAAGCCGAAAAGCTTGAGTTGGTCCATTCTGACGTTTATGGACCTCCACCAGTATCATCAGTTGGTGGATCAAACTATTACGTTACCTTCATTGATGATGCCACTAGAAAGCTCTGGGTCTATTTCATGAAGCACAAATCGGAGGTGTTTGATGTCTTCAAGAAATGGAGAGCTGCAGTGGAAATGGAGACGGGTTTAAAGGTAAAGTGTTTGAAGTCTGATAATGGTGGGGAATATGTGAGCAAGGAGTTTGTTGACTACTGTGCTGAACGTGGGATTAAAATGATCTACACAGTTCCCGGAACGCCTCAGCAGAATGGTGTTGCTGAGCGTATGGATCGGACTTTGAATGAGCGAGCCAGGAGTATGAGACTAAATGCCGGCCTTCCTAAAATGTTTTGGGCCGATGCAGTCAATACTGCTGCCTATTTGATAAATAGAGGACCTTCGGCTCCACTTGGTTTCCGACTTCCTGAAGAAGTATGGACTGGAAAGGAAATCAAGCTCGAACATCTAAGAATTTTTGGTTGTGATGCCTACGTTGGCATTAGAGATTTTGATAGAGACAAACTTGATTCTAAAGCTAAGAAATGTACTTTCATCGGCTACGGAGATGAAAAGATGGGCTATAGGCTATGGGACAGCCAAGCCAAGAAAGTCTACAGATGTCGGGATCGTGTCTTTAACGAAGAGAAACTTTACAAAGATGGAAAGGCAGCCGAGAAAGAACCACAGAAAGAGCACGTTGTGTTTGATGACACGACTCAAAGAAAAGAGACAGTGACCACTGAAGAAGATAACAAGGAAGATCAGGGAGATGCAGAGGGAAATGGAGAGTTTTCTGACAGTGGGAGTTCAGAGTCAGAAACTGAACAGCCCCCACAGGAACAAGAAGTAACTACACCTCAGCAAGAGGTTAGGAGGTCTACCCGGGATAGAAGACCTACTCAGAGATTTTCTCCGTCAGGAAATTTTCTCCTTTTGACTGAAAATGGGGAACCACAATGCTATTCTGAAGCTATTAGTATGGAAGATTCTTCACAGTGGGAGCAAGCAATGAAAGAAGAATTGGATTCTCTTAGTAAGAACAACACTTGGATTCTTACAAAATTACCAATCGGGAAGAAGGCACTTCAGAACAAATGGGTGTACAGAATCAAAGATGAGAACGACGGTTCTAAGAGATACAAAGGACGTCTGGTAGTTAAGGGGTTCCAACAGAAGCACGGGATCGATTACAATGAAATCTTTTCTCCTGTGGTAAAAATGACTACCATACGACTTGTGCTTAGGGATGGATGTCAAGACTGCGTTTCTGCATGGGGATCTTGAGGAGGACATCTACATGGTACAACCGGAGGGTTTTCAGATGAAAGGAAAGGAAAACCTAGTGTGCAAGCTCAAGAGAAGTCTTTACGGGTTGAAGCAGGCGCCCAGAAAATGGTACATCAAGTTTGATGATTTTATGGACAGGAATGGATTTAAAAGATGTGAGATGGATTTCTGCTGCTATCTCAAGAAGTTTGATGATTCTTATATCATTCTACTGTTGTACGTAGATGATATGTTGATAGCCGGTTCAGACATGACTAAGATTAATAATCTGAAGAAACAACTGTCTGAAGTTTTTGAAATGAAGGATTTAAGAGCTGCTAAGCAAATTCTTGGCATGAGCATCACCAGAGATAGGAAAGAGAGTTCTCTAGTTTTATCCCAAGAAAAATACATCGGGAAAATTCTAGAAAAGTTCAACATGAATCATAAGAGTGTCACTCCTAGAAATACACCACTAGGGAGTCACATAAAGCTTTCTAAGGATCAGTCTCCAAAGACAGATGATGACAAGGCAGAAATGGCTAAGGTTCCATATGCATCTGCGGTGGGTAGTCTAATGTACGCAATGGTGTGCACGAGACCGGATATAGCTCATGTAGTGGGAGTAGTCAGTAGGTTTATGTCAAATCCAGGGAGAGATCATTGGGAAGCAGTGAAATGGCTGCTTAGGTACTTGAAGGGTTCTTCAAAGATGGCATTGTGTTTCAGTGGGAGAGATGCTACTCTCAGAGGATATTTTGATGCTGATCTTGGTGGGTGCAAGGAAACCTATAAGAGTACTACCGGATATGTTTTCACTATGGGAGACACTGCAATATGCTGGATGTCTAGGTTGCAGAAGAGTGTTTCTTTATCAACTACTGAAGCCGAGTATATGGCCGCAGCTGAAGCTGCCAAGGAGCTGGTATGGTTGAAGACGTTCTTAGAAGAATTGAACAGGAAACAGGAGGACTATCCGTTGTACTGCGATAATGAAAGTGCTGTCAAGCTAGCTAAAAATCCCGTGTATCACGGAAAAACTAAGCACATTCATATTCGCTATCATTTCATCCGGGGTTTGATTAGTGAGGGCATTATTCAACTGAACAATATCAAAGGGGAAAAGAATCTGGCCGACATGTTTACCAAAGTTGTGACTTTGGACAAACTGAAGCTTTGCATAGCTTCAGTTGGCCTCCAGGGATAGTGTTGAGGAGGCGGCTACGAACGAGTGGGAGACAGAGAATATTTTTTACAGGTTTACAGTGGATGCAGGCAGAGTGCAGGTTGAGCACAGGTGAAGCACAGGTAAAGATTGTTCCGTGCCTTCAAGTGGGAGATTGTTAGGATAAGTGTGAAGCTACTCTTGTGATTTCAAGATTAGCTGCAGAGTCGGCAGCAGCCACGTTTTACGGCTGTCAAAGAAGTAGGCGGAAGACATCAATTTCTCTTCTGCTGGATGCTTCTTTGTTTGACAAATTTCCAAAATTAATCTCTATATAAACTGCATAAATGTATCTTGTAAGATGTACCTCATTGAATATCAATAAAGAAGAGACCCGTTCGTAACCCGTGGATGTAGGTTGCACACTGCAACCGAACCACGTAAATCCTTGTGTTCGTTATTACTTTCGGTACTTGTGTTCGTGTGTGCGTTTCGATCCTAACATTTATTTGGTTTTTTCAAGGAGTTCATTTACTTACAGTATACTAACAACAAATAGACACCAAACATATTTCAAGTTAAAAACATAATGACACGACGAATTGAACTGAATTATACATAATATTTTTCAACAATTATATTATGATGAAAGATTGCTTACATAAGGGGAGGCGGGGCGGTCCGTGATGGATCCCCCGTCACGCGTTATATAATCACGCACACCGCCGCCGCCGAATATATAACGCGTTATTTTATCAACGCGTTAGAATCATCACGCGTTGAAAAATTTGAATGCTCTGCGAGTTGATTGGATAAGGCTCTAGTTGATTGGATAAAGGCTCTGAATGTATGTATCTCTGCATGTATTTGGATACATGGCATGTCTCACTACTTACACGTGTACACTAACTTGAACATAGTCATAAATATGTATTTGATAATTACCATGGTGACCACCCCCACTACATTTCTATCACTAGTGATAGAAATTTGGTTGATGACATGTCATGATTTTATTGGACAATGGGAGTGATAGAATCTATCACTAGTGAGCCACCCCTCCTCCCCTAAGCAAAGTGCATCATTGCATACTTTCTCTCCTATCTTCCTTTTTTATTCACTATTACCAACCCTGAGTTTTTAAAAACATGCATCAATCTCAAGGCATCCTGAATCATTGGATCTGAACGTGGGAACCAATGTGTACGTAATGGCTTTCATATATAGACCAATATTTGTCCAGCTGTGAAATGTGACTAACCTTGAGGGTTTTTATTCAAAGATTCAAAAGAACTTGTTTGGCAAGCGAGATGGCTGATTCATTAAATGCAGTTGATGTTTCTGCACCAACAGCAGTTGATGCTTTTGCACCAACAGAAGACATGAAATTTATGCTGACATCAAATGTTAACGTCTCAAACTTTGTTTCAGTGAAGCTTTCCGGGGCCAGCAACTATAAGATCTGGAAGGCTCAGATGCGTTGCCTAATAAAGAGTCAGGCTTTGCTTCACTATATTGGTGATGTCGGATGTCCCTCTCCAAGGGATAAGGATGTCCACGCGCAATATGATGAACTTGTCAAAGGTTGGATTTTCGGTTCAGTGAGTGAAAAAGTGTTCAAGGATTTGGTAGACGACATGGGTACGGCACAAGAGGTATGGATGAAATTAGAATCCCTCTTTAACATTCTACCAGTAAACGATATTGAAGGTACGTTCCATTTAACTGCTACATATATTTGATTTCCCTAGTAGAAATGCTACAGGCTATATTTTGCTTTTAAATTAATATCCATTCTGAAATATTGAAATGAAATACAGGTGAATCATCAAATGCACATGATGTTATTGCACCTGTGGTTTCTGCAATAAGAGAAGACCTGAAATATATTCAGGCATTAAATGCAAACGTCTCCAACTTTGTTTCACTGAAGCTTGCGGGCGAAAGCAACTATGATACATGGAAGAGTGAGATGCTTTGCTTGATAGGGAGTCACGAGTTGCTTCACATCATTCATGCCGAATTTCGTTTTCCAGAGGATGCTGGTGACCCCATGACTCAAAAATACGACAAACTTGTCAAAGGTTGGATTTTGAGGACCGTGAGCGAGGAAGTGCATGACAAGTTCCGAATCTACCAATCCGTACAATTGTTGTGGAGGAACCTAGAATCACGCTTTACATATGTTACGTATCAAAATAGAGATCGATTACAAGAGATAGAAGAACACAAGAGAGGAAGAAATATTCTCAAATTCATCGATACCCTACTCAATCCATGACTGATTGTTTAAGTACAGTTGGATTGTTCACAATGACCCCCTAAACTACTTGACAATTACAATTAACCCCCCTCACTTATTGATACGTAACAATACATTCCCCTCTAAACATTCTTGTCCTCAAGAATGAATGTGGAAAAAATTACTTTTACTGCTAATATGCCAACAAAGAACCACTGTTGCTATAGACTAATATCAGTAGAACAAATCTCTATCAGATGGAGTGTTGCTCCTTTCCCAAATAACGCAGAACTTGAATTATTAAGAACTATCATCATGGAACTTTTGTTCTTCCAAAATGGTGAGTCACATACCACTTTGTAAAGGAGCCGACCTACCAGTAGTGTGGCATGAACAAGAAGTGTGCTAATAATCCATCCTTGTAGAACTGTATTTTTAGCAATGCTAAGCTCTGTCTTCATCTGTTGAACTAGTTTTGGACCACTTTAATTTGGATTTCCATTTGTGATACAAGTACAAGTCTGCCATATGTACTTGAGCTTGAACTCCATTGGATTTATCTTTGTAATCAAGCAAAACACAATCAGCAGCCAATAGTTTTACTTCGAAACAAACAAATGACTTCTTGTATATTTTATGTGTCATTTCAGTGGCTTCCTCAGCTCCAACCGGTATTGGTCTCAATTTTTCGTTTGGTGAATCAATACACACTTCTGCAACTTTTGCATCATCTGTGATCTGATCAACAAGACTTGCCCTAAAAAAACATGATAATTGATGACACTCTGACTCTTTTTGTCCCAAATAAATCCTGATCCAGAACCCTATGAATCCTCCAATAATACCTCCAGAGTAAACGTATCCTGCCATTTGCTCTATGACTAGAACAAGTAATTTGTAGGCGTCATGCTGCTCACCCCAATCGAACCATGATAATTCAGTATTTTCATCAATGTAGTAGCTCACATTTTCAACCTGCTTGTTTGACATGTGATGGTTCCCTTCCTCAAAACAAGGAACTTGTCCAATAACTATAAAACTACCCTTGTTGATAATCACATCATCCAACACTTCCTCCAATCTCCCATTGGCAACATTTGTTAATTCAAAACAAAAAGTATACCTGGTGGCAGAAAATGCAGCAGATATTACACCTTCTCTATCACCTTTTTTATAATCTTCAATTTCCACCTTGTCCAAGCCATCCATGACTTCAGTTTGTGCAACTTGTGTACTTCCAAATTCAGTAGACACTAATGGATCCATAGTTATGTCATCACTTATGTTAGAGCTATCATCAAGAAGGTAGCTAGTTGGATCTAAACTCTCTTCTTCATCAAATTGAACACCCAACTTAGTCTCCTCAAATGTGCACTCCAAAACTTTAGAATCACAAATTTTACCATCAAGTTCTGATAAAAGAAAAATTATAGATTTATGTAACAAAAGCACATGAACAAATGTCTTCTTAAAACGTATCTGCTTAACAGTTTGATATTATTCTTCCTTTTCCACTTAACTAACCATCTTCTCACACCTTCCTGTTTGTACTTGAACATCAATTTGTCTAGCCAATGAGTATGGCCCTTTAACACTTTGTTGGTGCACTTGTGTCTGTACTTTGTCTGTATTTTGTCATGATTCCAAACGATGTCTTTGTTAGTCCTGTAAGTTTGACCAAGTCAACCATCCTCCGGTTTGACTTGGCCAAACAGTTATCGAAAATGTTTGTAAGCTGGTTGTGTCGAAGGATGTGTCATCGAAGGATTGCTTAGATCCTTCGATGAGCTCGAAACATAAACCTTCGATAGATGAGCTCGAAGGATAACTCGAAGGATACCATCCTTCGAGGTATTTGTGAATCCTTCGATATGTTTCAGGTCGATAGATGATCTTTCGATCAGTCTATCTGATCCTTCGACCAGACCTGCTGTGTTGAGTATATATACTCATGTAGTGTGTTGTGTTCATGAGTAGGTGAGACACTTTAGAACTTCAAATAGACACTAGAGAGACTTCAGAAGTGAGAGCATTCTGTTCGGAACACTCACACACGGAACTTAGAGAGTTTGCAAAACAGATTTGTAAACATTGAGCTTGTAACCGGACCTTTCATACGTATTAATACAAGTGGTGTTAATCGGTGAAGATTGTGTGTTGTGTTTTGTGCTTGTTCTATCTCGGTTTGCATGCTAGCTGGGATTCCGCACTTGTTAGTGTGTTAGACATAACAAGGAATAGGTTTAACCTCAACCTCCGAGAGGGACCTACAAGTGGTATCAGAGCCGTGGCTCTTTTCCTTGTTAAAAACCGAGTTTTATACAAGCTTTGGAGTGTTTTTGGACAAAAACTCACTGGTTTAGAAACTGTTTTCAGTGTTTTTTCTCGCTGTTTTTGTCGTTAAAACGTGGTCTAAACTTGTTGGGTGTGTTAAGGAACGGGTTGGGTAACTTAAAAACTTGTTTTTAAGGTGTTTGGTAATTTCCGGCGAAATTCCGGCTTCTCCGGTGACCGGTTTCTGGGTTCGAACTTTCGATTTTCGTAATATTTTATTTTTCAAATCTGCTTTGCATGCAGAAGATATGGTCTGACCATACCTTTCTGCCTTCTGCCGAAAGTTTCTACCAACCCATCAACTTTTCACCAACCTGTCACTCTTTGTCAACTGTGTCAGGGCAGTTCGAAAGATATCCTTCGAAGTCGAAAGATCATCTTTCGATCAAAGGAGGTTCGATAGATAATCATCCTTCGAACATCCTTCGAAGTCTGTGACTTATCCTTCGATCCAAGGAATATTTTCGAAGGATACATCTTTCGTTTTACTGTTCTTTTTCGAAAGATAAGGATCCTTCGTTTGGAGAATCTTTCGAAATCATTGTTCGAAACTCAACAGTGATCTTTCGAACACTGTTGATCCTTCGAACAGGTCTTGATCTTTCGATCCTTAGTCTGTTTATGTTTAACAAGTTTGTGATTTTCAGGTATTCTTTTTCTTGATCAAAAATGAATTCGATGTGGGGTATTCCCTTACCTGCATCTCCTGCATGGGCCGAATCTCCCGTACCTGTATCTTCGCAAGCTAATGCTATATCTACCGGTCAATGGGCATTTGTATCAAATCAAACTCCAAGTGTTCAAAGCATTTTGTTAAGCGAGAGTGAAACGGGAAGTTTGAATAGGCCTCCAAAGTTGATGCACTTAAGTGAGTATCCGGGATGGTTTGACAGATTTCATACATACGTCCTTGGTCAAAATACAGAATTGTGGTTGCGTTTCATCACAGATTTTGATCAAACAATAGAGCTTGCCGCATCATCTGCTGCTACGTTTGCAGATCTTACGGAAGATCAGAAGAAGGTCTATGACTTGGAAAAGAAGGCATATGCCATTCTTACTCAGGCGTTAAGTAAAGATATTTATCATCAATTTGTCAGTTACAAGACAACCAAGACGTTGTGGGACGCATTGAAGATAAGGGGCATAGGAAATGAAGCGACACGTCAATTGAGAAAAGACCTGCTAAAGAAAGAGTTTGATGGTTTTACTTGTATGGAGAATGAATCTTTAGGAGATTTGACAAGTCGATTCAATCATTTGCTGACTGAATTGGGAAATATTGGGGTTGTAATAACTTCAGCAGAGATAGTGAAAAAGTTTGCAGATGCACTGCCACCTCAATGGAGTACCTTCTTGGAAATCATGAAGTACAATGGCACTTTAGCTACAACAAACTTCAATGACTTTGCTCAACTCCTGGAAAACAAGAATCAGGAAGAAACTCTCAAGGCAAAAAGAGTTCCAGTGCCACAAAATCCTGAAATGTATTATGGAACTTCTGGCACTTCTACAAAACCTTCTTCACACGCTCCAATTCAAACAGCGTTTGTGTCTAGCACTAGCTTGTATGGCCTTCCTCCTCCAACAACAGACATGTATGGAAATCCGCTTGAACCAGTCCCTCAACCACTTCCTCCTCAAAAGCAAGCATGTTATGGAAGCACATCATCTGCTAGTCAGCAATCAAAGCCAAATACAGTACGGCTCGACACCTCAAGTTTCTCTAAAGTCAGTGTTGAAGTAGCAAAAGAACATATGGAGCTTCTAAACACTTTGGTGAGCGCATACTGTGGATTAGTGGAAGGTCAGATTGGTAACATTAATCTGACACAAGAAGACTATCAGCAGATCGATAAAGAGGAGATGGAGATGATGGACATCAAGTGGGCTTTTGCCAGTGCTGTTAGGCGAGCAAAGGATTTCATGGAAAGAACGGGCAGAACCAGCTTGGAAAGCAAGAAAGACACCAAGTATGGGTTCGATAAGCAGGCTGTTAAGTGCTTTAATTGTGGTGAACGTGGTCATTTCAAAAGGGAATGTACAAAGCCAGCTCAGCATGGAAACCAGAATCCCTTCAGAAATCAAGGCAACCAGCAGAACCAGAACAGGAACAATGTTCGTACGTTGGTACCTGTCAACAACCAAAGCCAAGCAGGACCATCAAATGCCAACCAGGCACTTGTGGTTCAAGTAGATGAAGGCTGTGATTGGTCAATCCAGTTGGGAAATGATGCTCCAGATGGAACAGCTTGTTTTGCTGAAGTCGTGAAGGATTTAAATCACGCCAGTGGTGGAGAATCTTCCATCAATGGTGGTGACTCTTCTGAGGATGAAGACTCTTCTGGTTACAGTGGAAGTTCAGATGAAGAATCCTCGAGTTCAGGCAATGATCAGGTGGATGAGACATCAAGTGCGTCAGTCGATGCAGACATTGATGAGCTTTTGGAAGAAGCTGCAGCAGGAATTGAAAGAAGATCTATTTTGGTGGATCAAGCTGCTTATTCTTCGTCTTCTCTCCATTCAGCCTTTATGGCTAATGTCGACAGTTCATCAAGTCAGGTATGTGTCGATAAACCCACTGCTGCTATTTGTGATGATTGTGCTAGATTAAGTGATAGATGTGCTGATTTAGAGGCAAACATGTCTGAGTTGCAAGGCAAACATGATGCTTTACAAGCTAGTTTGTTTGACTTGCAAGACAAACATGTTTCATTGAATGATAAGTGGTGTGAATTGCAAAGCAAACACGAGGCTTTGCAAGAGAAATATGATGTGACATTCATCCACAATCAGAAGTTAACCGTGGATCTTTCGAAGTGCACTGAAGCCAACATGTTTTATGAAAATCATGAAAAGGATTTTAAATCGATAATTGAGAAATTAAAGAAAGATAAAACCGAGTTAACAAAAATGGTTTCCAGAAAACAAACTGACATTAATTTGTATATAACTCGCCTTGAGGTAATGCAAAAGGAAATGGCTTGTGTCAAAACTGAAAGTGAGGCGATCCAACTTAAGCTAGACAGTTATTTGAGCTCTAGCTATGTGTTGGATCACATCATTGACGTTCAGAAAGAGAAACGGGATGTCACATGCATAGGTTACAAGAAATGTCCACCACCTGTTAGACAAAATTTTGATGCCATGCCTGATGAGGAGTATAGAACTCACTTTGAGCCATCTGTTCCTCTAGACATTAAGGAATTTACAGCAGGACTCGGATACAAGAAGGAAGTATCATCAGATTCAGATGTGTCAGCAGATACTTTTGTAACTGCTGAACCAAATCAGGATCCTACAGTTGTGATTGAGGATACTGATTCTTCTGATGATGAATCTGATGATACTGATTCGGAAAAGTCTGATGCGGTAATCAAAGAAGAGGACATACCTCTTGAGAATCATATTCTATGTGATCCTCCCGCACAACCTGCTAAGACTGTTCTGACCGAGTCCACATCTGCAAAAGAGTCGGAGAGTGTGGATTTGCTGTACACTCTTGTTGGTGATGATAAAATTTATTCAGACAAGGACTTTCCTATTAAAAATGTTAATCAATCTTTAATCGATAAAGTCTTTGAAAATTCAACAAGTAAGTTTTTGGGAAAGACAGGATCACATGTTACAGTAACACAGTGTCCTCCAATTCCAAAGGCTGAAGTTCGAAAACAATATGGAAATCAGAAATTACCAACAGTGCAAAAACAGCAAAATCATACCAAACCAAGAGGTAAAACACCGACTCAAGGTCAAAGGAAGCCAAATCAAAAGAAGAAAAAGAATGTGAACTTTGTGAAATCTAAGGGAACGGACAAAATTGAAACATTTCAAAATCAATCTAACTTAGATTTTGTCAAGAAAGCAACAGTGATGAAAAGGAATGAACCAAGTTGTTCGAAACCTAGTACCTCGAGATCACAAAGTTCATCTTCATCATCGGGAAGACGATCACATGATACTTCGGGGTTTGTTGAACGAAGATCATGTTTTGAATGTGGTACAATTGGACATATAATTCGAAATTGTCCGTATCTTAATAAGTTGAAAGCAAAGGATGATGATCCCCGTGAACGCAATCACCAAAAGCGATCTGTTTCTGTAAAACAAGATCCCCGACTTGTAAGAGAAAGGGAAAAGAAACAGAAACGCCAACAAGTCAAGGTGATTGAAAAGGCACTTAAAACTGATGTGGTTCAAAAACAATCTGTTTCAGTTAAACCAGAAAACTCAAAATTTTCAAAAACTTCAAACAGTCACGAAGTTAAATTGTCAAACAATCAAACTGGTAAAACTCAACAGACATGGAAACCTAAATTGACCACAAATTCAGGGGGACCATCACAATTTTCAAATCATCAAAGAATAGAAGTTATTGTTGTTGATGAAAATGGAAGACCCAAGACCACAATGGCTTGGGTCCCCATCTCCAACTAATTATGTGAGTTCATGTGCAGGGTGTTCCAGGAGGAACTATCAGTAGTCATTGGATTGTTGATAGTGGGGCATCCAGGCACATGACAGGCGACATGAAGCTTCTCTACGACGTTAAATCTATTAGAGGAGGTTATGTTGCTTTTGCTGGAGATAAAGGCGGATACATTACGGGTGAAGGAATGATTTCCAACGGGGTTGTTAGCTTTGATAAGATCAACTTCGTACAACAACTTGATCACAATCTTCTTAGTGTTTCTCAAATTTGTGATAAGCAGTTCTCAGTACACTTTGATGCAAATGGATGTTATGTGCTGAAACCCGGCTTCAAAATTCCGAAAGAATGGATTCTCTTGTCGGCTCCAAGGATAAATGATTTATATGTCCTTGATATGAGCCAAGCTATTACAACGTCTGCACAAGCAACTTGTTTCGTTTCCAAAGCCACAGAAAAAGACACAATTTCTTGGCACAGACGAATGGGTCACATTCACTTACGCAAAATGAATCATTTGGTGTCAAATGAATTGGTGAATGGTGTTCCTCTTAAAAACTTTCATCTTCAAGACATCTGTGTCTCGTGCCAGAAAGGAAAACAAACGAAGAAGCGACACCCTACAAAGAAAATCAACACGGTGGCTGTTCCTCTTGAACGTTTGCACATGGATTTGTTCGGTCCTGTCAAGCACAAAAGTATTAGGAATGATCAATACTGCCTCGTGATAACTGATGATTATTCAAGATTTTCTTGGGTGGCGTTCATGGCACATAAGAGTGAAACCTTCGGTATTATCAAAAACTTGATCATTCAGATTGAGAATCTATATAAGTTGAAGGTTAGACGGATACGTAGCGACAATGGTACTGAATTCAAAAATCATGCCATGGCGGAGTTTTGCACTTCAAAAGGTATTCTTCACGAATTTAGTGCAGCCTATACTCCTCAACAGAATGGCGTCGCTGAACGTAAAAACCGCACATTGATCGAGACTGCTAGGACAATGTTGGTAGAGTCACAGTTGCCGATTCCCTTCTGGACTGAAGCTGTGGCCTCTGCATGTTATACGTTGAACCGAGTCCTTACAGTCAAAAGGCACAACAAGACCTGTTTTGAGCTTATCAACAAACGGAAACCAGATTTGTCGTATCTTGAACCGTTTGGAGCTCCGTGCACAATAATCGATCCTAATGGAAAGTTTGGGGCACGAGCAATTGATGGATACTTTCTTGGGTATTCCACCCCGAACTTACGAGTCTGGAATCTAGAGACTAAAAGGGTCGAGGAATGGTCTGAAGTCAGAGTACAAAGGCACACTTTACCAGTCAGAAATCCTGGTCAGCCTTGGATGTTTGAGTACGATGACTTTTTCAATTCGATCAATGTTGAAGCCGTTGAAGAAAATGCTGCAGCAAGGATGTTTTTCGAGAGTGACAATGCAACAGATTCACCGTTGGTTCGTCCCATTATTGTCAATCAAGAACCATCTTCAGTGAACAATAATGCTCTCGACAATGAGGATTTTCACGATGCTACCGATTTGAACGAATCTTCAGAGGATGATGAATTTCTCGATGCAGATCAAGAAGCTCCAATAACAGCAGTTCATGGTACTTCAGAGGGTACTCCTCCAGTGGGCGTCCCTGGAACAGCTGAAGCTACTGCATCATCCTCTTCGTCAATTCAGGGCATTGAATTGATTGTTGATCTCAATCTCAACAATCTGGGTACAAACATTCCAGTTCAAGAAAATCCAGAAACAAGGATTCACAATACCCATCCTCAACAAAACATCATCGGAAATGTACAGAGTGGTGTTCAAACAAGAAACATGTTGCGAAACAACAACAATGCAGGCTTGTATGCGGCGATTAGAGAATCTGGTCAACAAAATGATTGGTCTTTCGCGTGTTATGTCTCACAGGAAGAGCCAAGAACTTGGAAAGAAGCTATGAAAGATAACTCATGGGTTGAAGCAATGCAGGAAGAACTGCAACAATTCCAGAAGCTTGGTGTCTGGAAACTCGTAGAGAAACCTGCTGGTTACAAGAAGATTGGTACCCGTTGGGTGTTTAAATGCAAAAAGGATGACCGTGGAATCGTTATTCGAAACAAAGCAAGGCTAGTCGTTCAAGGTTTTCATCAGATTGAAGGGATCGACTACAACGAAGTGTATGCACCTGTTGCACGTCTAGAAGCAATTCGGATCTTTCTGGCTTATGCCTCATTCAAAGGTTTCAAGGTATACCAGATGGACGTGAAAAGTGCATTCTTACATGGTGTGGTGGAAGAAGAGGTGTACGTCGAACAGCCTCCAGGTTTTGAAGATCCTATCCATCCCGATCGGGTTTGGTTGCTCAACAAAGCTCTCTATGGTCTACATCAAGCACCGCGAGCTTGGTACGCAACCTTATCTAATTATTTGCTGGAGAATGGATTTCGCAGAGGTCTTATCGATTGTACTCTTTTCATCAAAGAACAAGATGGAGATCTTCTACTGGTACAGGTATACGTTGATGATATTATATTTGGTTCTACTAATGATGTTTTGTGTAGGAATTTCGAGCGCATTATGCAGGATAAATTCGAGATGAGTGCTATGGGGGAAATGACTTTCTTTTTGGGCCTACAAGTACAACAAACTGAGTCTGGGATATTCATCCATCAGACTAAATATGTTGGTGACATCTTGAGCCGGTTCCAGATGTCTGATGCAACGCCCATTGGTACCCCATTGCCACAAAATCACGGAATTACTCCAGACTTGAAGGGTCAAGATGTTAGCCCCTCATACTACCGCGCGATGATCGGATCTCTTATGTACCTCACAGCATCAAGACCAGATATAATGTACCCAACGTGCCTGCTTGCCAGATATCAAGTCAACCCGAAGGCCTCGCATCTTGCAGCTGTTAAAAGGATTTTTCGTTATTTGAAGGGTTACCCTGACACCGGTCTATGGTACCCTAGGGATAATAACTTTGACTTGATCGCATTCAGTGATTCTGATTTTGGCGGATGCAAAATCGACGGCAAATCCACAACGGCTGGATGTCAGTTTTTGGGAAATCGCCTAGTCACATGGCAGTGCAAGAAGCAGACGTGTGTAGCTACATCAACATGCGAAGCTGAATACATTGCTGCCTCAAGTTGTTGCTCCCAAGTCTTGTGGATTCAACAACAAATGCGCGACTACGGTTTTGAATTCCTAACTACTCCTATTTACGTTGATAATTCTGCTGCCTTACAGATCACTAAAAATCCTGTGCAGCATTCAAAGACTAAGCACATCGACATTAAGTATCACTTCATACGTGATTGCTTTGAGAAAAGGCTAATCGATGTTGCTTATGTCCACACCGATGACCAACGTGCCGACCTTTTTACCAAAGCATTTGACAAATCAAGATTTGACTATTTATTATTGGTAAACGGCATTAAGGTCAAGCAAGAGTAACCAACATCGGAAAATCATTTTTGTAAATACCTTTGTGTTTTAAATTTATCTTAGTTTGTTGATTTTAGGGGGAGTAAATCCAAAAATTTGAAAATCCAAAAACTTCGAAAAATTTCAAAAACTCAAAAACAATAGAAAAACAAAAATGAGTTTCCTGGCGAGCAAAAGAGAAAATGATAGTACATCAGTGGTCTGTCTAAACCTCTTTAAACCTTAAATGAAGAAGCGATAAGCAGCTCTATATAAGATGTATCGGTAGGCTCACAATCATTTTAAAGTGTGCAGGGTGATATAAACTTAAATCGACTGAAGACTGGGTGGGAACCATTCATTGGCATATGGTCTTAGTACCGAAATTTCGTTTGAGAGATTGCCGAGGTTCTGAGATATTCGGTCTTTATGCTGCTTATCATCTGGGTATCATGGTTGTATCTTTTACCGGAAAATAACGGGGACGCAAGTCTAGATCTTCCATGATACTATACATACGTGTACATATTGCATTCGTCCTCAATAAGTGATCAACAATCACATGTCCAAACAAATAAGTGATAATATATCACATTCATCCGGGAGTCAAGTTCGTCTCTCTGCTGTACGAAAGTACTGACCTGTTCACGGACTTGCTCCTGTGCCCTCATGCATCTGAAAATCAAGTTCCTCATCAATAAGTGATTCTATCACATAGGGCTTGTTTTCAATCAAAATAAGTGAGAATCTCACATCATATACGGTCAAACAGATGATAATCGGTATACTCACCGGTAAGATGAACCCTCGTGCATACCTTGATACGGGAATGTGTCGTGATGTGGATGAACACCGGTCGGTAAGTATAAATCATACCTTAACGTATCCCCTCGCCATGATTACAAATGATAAGTTGAGCTTAAGTGGACAACAATACCGATAATCGTTATAGGATGCTTATCTTAATGTTAACTAAAAGAACAACAAGAGCGTTTTGGCATGACCGTACACTGATATGATTCTCTTACCCTCGAAACTCACAAAAAGAATGTCTGTAAATATTTATTTAATGCTTTCAGTTCCATCTTTGTATATATTTATTTACTGTTTTCTGTCTTTACATTTGAAATATTCAAAATACCAAAAAGATTTTAGGTGTGTTTTGATATAAACTTTATAAAAGCCAAAAAGATTTTATTTCTATTTTATTTTCGATCGTACGATGTTGGAACTCAAGTCTTCGTTACCTGAAACCTGAACGAAAACCGAAACGACTGAATCTTCATAAACGGTCAAAATTTGCAAGTTTTGAAAGTTAAAAACTAAAATTGATAAAATTTGTTAAAACTTTCAATCTGTCGGACGGTGTTTGTTTGAACAATGGTCACATGTGTGTCGTTTGTTTATGATATTCCAAGCAGTTGTTCTCATTACGCGTTTAGATTTCTTGCATGTGCAGATTCTAAAGGCAAGGAGAACATGGTCGATGACAAAGCTTCGGAATGAAGACACGACGTGAAGGCACTCAAGTGATGAAGATGATCGAGTTGCCGCTGACCATCATCAACACCACAAGGATCTCAATTCATAAAGAACAAGTATTTCACGAGCATAACTCAAGGGGGAGCTTATGTTAAGGGGGAGTTTGTCAACACACTTCCTACATCAAACGGGGAGTTTGTTGGTACACTTTCTGCTTTCGAGACGTGAAGACTTTAAAGATCCTCCGACATTGAAGACTTGAAAGGACGTCAAAGACTTGAAGACACAAAAATCGAGATAAAGATCAAGTTATAAAGATAAAGAAAAAGCTACAGCCAAGGGGGAGTTTGTTGGTGCACTTGTGTCTGTACTTTGTCTGTATTTTGTCATGATTCCAAACGATGTCTTTGTTAGTCCTGTAAGTTTGACCAAGTCAACCATCCTGCGGTTTGACTTGGCCAAACAGTTATCGAAAATGTTTGTAAGCTGGTTGTGTCGAAGGATGTGTCATCGAAGGATTGCTTAGATCCTTCGATGAGCTCGAAACATAAACCTTCGATAGATGAGCTCGAAGGATAACTCGAAGGATACCATCCTTCGAGGTATTTGTGAATCCTTCGATATGTTTCAGGTCGATAGATGATCTTTCGATCAGTCTATCTGATCCTTCGACCAGACCTGCTGTGTTGAGTATATATACTCATGTAGTGTGTTGTGTTCATGAGTAGGTGAGACACTTTAGAACTTCAAATAGACACTAGAGAGACTTCAGAAGTGAGAGCATTCTGTTCGGAACACACACACACGGAACTTAGAGAGTTTGCAAAACAGATTTGTAAACATTGAGCTTGTAACCGGACCTTTCATACGTATTAATACAAGTGGTGTTAATCGGTGAAGATTGTGTGTTGTGTTTTGTGCTTGTTCTATCTCGGTTTGCATGCTAGCTTGGATTCCGCACTTGTTAGTGTGTTAGACATAACAAGGAATAGGTTTAACCTCAACCTCCGAGAGGGACCTACACACTTCTTGGTTGCTTTTGAAAAGATCACCATCCAAAGAGTTAAAGACATCATCTATTTTTGTTTCATTTTCAGAATCTGTAACTTCCTCAGCCTTTTCAATTTCTGAAATTTCATCCGCAAAAATATTCCGTAACTCATTCATTTGATCAGGCCCATCAATGGTTTCTTGAATCACATTTTTAAAACTACTAGGCATTTCATCAAACACCTTGGTTGCAGCCTTATTATCATTTTCTCCTTAAACATCATTATCAATTACCCTTCCATTTCCCCTTGAATCATTAACATCAAATACCTTGAAAGCATCGTATAAAGAAGAATTTGGATCATAAGGAGAAAACGAATCTTTCAATTCGTTAGCGTCCAATTTCAAAGCCAAAGAAATAGTGTCTTTCAAAGTGTGAATACTATATTGATGCCATGTTATAAAAACATCTCTAATTTTTGGTTCAAGACCGTCTATAAAGAGGTATATAGCATAGTATTCGCTAATCTCTTCAGAATTTTTAGCCTGGTCGAACAAAAATTCGAATTGCTCACAATATTCGTTAACAGTACCTTCTTGGCTTAGTGTCATAATCTTGTCCATAGCACTTTCCATGGTTCGTATGCTGCCTTTGTGAATCTTGAATATCGTTGTTGCCCTAATTGTTGAATTGATTAAACTCTGGAATTGTAACAACACCCCAATTGATATCCACTGCTTAATTCCGATTGCCCACTAATTGTTGATGTTCTTGATTGGTTGCTTCAATTCTTGATTCGAATCACTTGTCAAGAATCACTGCAGGGAATTATTGATAGAAACTGAGCACGTCCTGAGGAAAGAACTGCTCTGATACCAATGTTACGTATCAAAATAGAGATCGATTACAAGAGATAGAAGAACACAAGAGAGGAAGAAATATTCTCAAATTCATCGATACCCTACTCAATCCATGACTGATTGTTTAAGTACAGTTGGATTGTTCACAATGACCCCCTAAACTACTTGACAATTACAATTAACCCCCCTCACTTATTGATACGTAACAACATATCAACTTGGAATCAAGTTTTCCAAGGGTCGAGTAATTGGCTTCAATTGAACGTTTTCATTTGACTTTTGAATTGATATATCCTTTCTGAAATATTCAAATGAAATGCAGGTGGTTCATCAAATGGAAGAGAAGACTTGAAATACATAAAAGCAAGGAATGTTAAGGTCTCCAACTTTGTTTCAGTGAAGCTTTCCGGGCGAAGCAACTATTAGATCTGGAAGGCTCAGATGCTTTGGCTCATAGAGAGTCACGACTTGCTTCACCTCCTCCATGGCAACCATTATTTATATGAGTTCAAATATGACGAAGTTGTCAGAGATTGGATTTTGAGTACTCTAGACGACCAGCTGCTCAAGGATTTCAAACTCCAAGAAGAGGTAGAACATTCATGGAGAGAACTAAAATCACGGTTTGGAGACGGTACATACTCTATTAACTACATGCACTATTTGACTTTGGGCAGGGAACCTTTCTCTTTGACTTCTAAATTTATTTCCTTTCTGAAATATTGAACTGAAATGCAGATGTTGCAAGGCTTGAACCTGTTGATTTTGCATCAACACAAGACCAGAAATACACTCAGGCATCAAGTGTTAATGTCTCCAACTTCATTTCAGTGAAGCTTTCCGGCCGAAGCAACTATCCTATTTGGAAGTTACAAATGCTTTGCCTCATAAAAAGTCAGAAGTTGCTTCACGACATTCAAGGAGAAGGTTTCCGTCTACTGGATAAATATGATACCCTTGTCAAAGGATGGATTTTTAGTACGATGAGCGAACAACTAGTCAAGGATTTAATATATACCGAATACCTGTTCGAAGACAGCTTATCGGCAGGAAATGTATGGTATAAGCTAGAAAACCTCTTTTATACGTAATCGAAAAAGCGATAGGGATAGCAATAGAGAAGGTACGTACTCCTTTACCTATCATGTATTTGATTTTCCGTTGTAGAAATGCTAGTGAACAGTAACTCCACTTTTGACACTTCAATGGACCATTTTTGTTTGACTTTTTTATTTATTTTCCTTTTGAAATAGGAGATACCTTTGGAATAGAATTTTTATATGACGCTCCAGATATAGAAACAAGAGTTCCAGAAACACAAGGCACTCCAGATTTAGAAACACAGAATTCCCGACGAGTTCCAGAAACACAAGAGACTGCCAAAAACAGACTAAAGAAAGAGTTGTACGAAGCTGCTGCTGAAGGGTGGTGGAGGAAAGCAAAATCCATACTGAAAAATAATAAAATTGCAGCCACAGAGGCCATCACTGCAAATGGCAACACAATCCTTCACGTATCGGTGGAAATGGGCCACAACTATTTCGTTGAAAAATTGTTGGAGTTTTTAGAAGACGGAAAAGATACCGAAACGCAAAATGATAAGGGTCGAACAGCCCTACACATTGCTGCAATGGTTGGTAATACAAACGCGGCCCAACTCTTGGTTCACAAGAGGAAACAACTGCTGGAGTTTAAAGACCATAACCGTGTGTCACCATTGCATCTTGCTTCTGCCAATACGAACCTCAATACATATGCATATTTGTTCAAATCTAGTACACCACCTTCTGATTCAGACTTTTGAGTCATATTTTATTCACACGTCTGCTCTCTTAGCTGCTATTTTCTCAAAACAATATGGTGAGTAGTTATACCAAGGGCGGTAATCGTTTTGGGTTGACGAATTTCGGGTTGGCCGGTTTAATTGGAACCTGAAAACGACTCGTATATATTTATTTGTGTCAAAAACATCAACACTAATCCACACTCACTTGAAATCATTTAACCCAATTAATTATATATACGAGTCAACAAATTGAGGAATTGTAAACGGGTTGTTAATGGGTTAAACAAATTGCAATAAATTGGTTAACCGAATCATAAATGGGTTGGGGTTACCTTTTAAAATATGATCTTTATTTTTTTTTTATTGGAAATGAGTTGAAGAATCAACATATTTTTTATTAACTGAGTTAAACATGTCAATCCGAACATGTTTGTTTATTAAATAGATTAAAGATGGCAACCCAAAAGAAAACCTGATTAGTTTAAAGTAGGGCTTGAGTCATATAAAGAATCACTACTGCTAATTATTACATCTTGTGATTAGACGCAGGAGTAATTTAAAGTAATCTTACACTTTCCCATATTAATCCATGCAGATTTGGCAAAGACATTGCTCATGGAATCACCTAATATTGCTCGGAATAACAAAGAGATATTGAAGGCAATAACCATAAGCTTCCAAATGGATCTTGGCTTCAAGGAATCTTTTATCTATCCATGTATTTATCCAACTGTTTTCTAACAAATTTGTGTGAACTGTGTAGATACATTAATTTATTTCATTGATACAACTATGTCTATGTTCCAGCTTTCCACAATGTCCGTCAGAAAACAGTTGTGAGAGGCTCTTTGCTATTTCACCCGGATAAAAGCGTCGATAACATCTTACGGATAGTGAGAATCTGTAATAACACGTGCTGCAACTTGTTGGGGAAGAATTCCATGATATTACTTGGTGAGCGATCAACTATATATATACTTGACCTGATTCGATTTATCTAATATTTTTTGTTATTTCTTGTGCAGTACTAATAGCCACACTTTATCCAATATATCAGTTGATTTGTCTCCTCATTCTGATGCTTCATTTATCCTTCTCTATGTTGTATTTACTTCTATGGAAAGTTTTAGCAATTACTGGCAAGGGATTACACGATCCCTGTCTCTGAAGATGGAAACTTGAGTTAATTTCCAATATTTTTTTTTTTCTAAACTATATATAGTGCCTCCAATCAAGAATATCTTGAGCTTGATATGTAAAATGATGGGCCCATCAAATGAAAGTTACAGTGACTCATTTTTTGTAGCTGTATGCCAAGATATATACGAAGTTGTTGATGAGATTTTATTCAGTTCACCAGCCACAATCAACTGTAAGGATGAAGATGGGTATAATATTATTCAGTTATCCATAATGAACCGTGCAGAAAAAGTATGCAACCTTATCTATCACATAATTGAGCACACAAAGTCTCATAGGGAAATGACCGATTCCTCTTTAAATAATCTTGCACACTTGGCTGGAAGATTGGCACCTTCATTTGTACTCAGTCGTACCACTGGTGCAGCACTACAACTACAACGTGAGCTTTTATGGTTTGAGGTATGTCACAAATAAGATATATGTCATCATATTCTGAACTTTCCTCTTTAGTTGCATAAAGTATAATTTGGTTGAATTCTACAGGAAGTGGAGAGGCTCGTGTTACCATTACAACTTACGGAAAAGAATATATACAAGGAGACACCATTAATGGTGTTCACAAGGGAGCACCAGGATTTGCTGAAGGAAGGAGAAATATGGATGAAGACAACTGCTGAATCATGCAGCATCACTGCGGCATTAATCGTCACCGTCGTATTTGCAGCAGCAATAACTGTACCCGGTGGAAGCAATCAAGAATCTGGCATCCCTTTGTTCAGAAAAGAATTCTCCTTCACTATCTTTGCTGTATCCAATGCCCTCTCGCTTTTTACGGGCATTACCGCACTCTTACTGTTCTTATCAACGATCCTCACTGCAAGTTCTTCCGAAAAAGATTTTCTGGTCGTTTTACCAAGAAGGTTGATTTTTGGACTTTTGATGTTGTTCCTCTCAGCAATTGCGATGATGGTAGCCTTTGGTGTAATCTTGTTCCTTGTCTTTTGTGATAAAAGACCATGGATGCTAGCACCAATATGTACATTTGCTTGCTTGCCAATTTCAATTATTGTTACTATAAAACTTCCCCTACTAGTACACTTGATCCAATCAACATATTCCCCCATGATTGGTAAGAAAAGTTACCTCGATTCTTGTAAAGTTAGTCGGAAAAAAACAATATTTATGAAGTAACTGGAATTGTATTGTGCATTGCAATGACCCATTGTGTAGCAATTCATAATCCAGAATTCAGTGGTGGAATAAATTGATTTAAGCATTTGAACACTCTTGATTGTTGATTGTTTTTGCTCATGGTCCTTGACAATCTGAATATGTTTGTTATAGGAAATATATTTTCTTCTAGTAAAGCTTTTTTCAATTTTCAAATTAGTAAATTTGTTTATCCTTTTGTGTGACACTATGAATTTCAGTTGTAATTTGGAGAAACTTTTTTCTTTGAATGCAAGAATAGTTAAATAACCTATTCACCGTATATGAATTTATAAAAAAAAATTTAACTGAACGTTTATAAAACATGATTATTATTTAGTATTTGTAGATACATCCTAGTGACAAGAGCTTGTTAGATAGATTAGCCTGATTGTATTTGAAAAAGTGTTTGGTGTTCAAGGTTAGTGGCGTACTTAAGTACCTTGGCATACCTAAGCCAAGTACGTCTGTTAGTGGCGTACTTGGCAAACAAGGCGTACTTATACATTGTTACTTGTGAAGCTTAGGGTTTTGGTCCAAGGTTAGTTTTGAGAGCATTGTTGAAATCAAACTTTTGGAAAGTGTATGTTTTGAGAGCATTGTTGTAAAGTGTGAAGCTTAGGGTTTTGGTCCAAGGTTAGTTTTTTGAAAAACACCTATGGTTGTGTATTTGTTTTTACAATTACAATTGTATCACTAGAACGGGTTAGTTGGTTTTTAGTTTTACACGCTTCCGCCTTATATTTATAATCATATTCGTTAACAATAAATAAAATTAGATTTTATTTAAAATTATAATTGTACACTGACAAATCCCAATTGATGTATCTGAAAGACAACATATTATTATAGTGTAAAAACCTTCATTTTGCTAGTTGTTTGCTATAAATTCTGTTTGGAATGGTTTAAATGTTTGTTTATGATCATTTGACAAATTCCTAAGTAAATTGAAGGATTTTGAAGTTTATTGAAGATGTGCTGAATGCAGGCCCAAGTCTGTGTTTACAGCCTGTGTGCATAGAAGAGAGTTACGAATCGTGGGCCCCAAGTTAAGACACCAACATACTATTGGAAACTATAGATCAACAAGGAACAACTTTCCCTTGTTTACTGGCAGTGACCCGGGTTTAGGTATACGAGTCGTAAATAACCCAAAGTCAGATAGACAGTATATAAAGAAAGAAATTTAGAGAAAACAAAAGGTAGAACAAAACAAGAGAAGAACGTGAAAGTCGGGATGTTGAAGTTCAAGCATTTAAGATCGGAGATTCGGGAGAAGATTCAAGGAAGAAGAATGTACAGGATAGCAAGAGATTGTCCCTTACAGAGTTAGCACCCTTCGTATTATCATCGATTCCTGTTAATTTCTGTCATGTATTCATTGAATTTAGTTGCTTTCTTTGTTACTATGAGTAGCAAACCGCGCAATAGCAGGGTAGGGTAGCATGATTCTTGTTAATATGCAAAGATTTGGTTGATTTTTTATGGTGTTGATACACTATGTGGACGCGACTCGCCCGTTACGGTTCCAGAGTGAAGATCAACGCCGATATCCTCCATCGAGGTTTGATTTGATCTTGGCTGTTAACTGTTGCTGTTTCTGAAACTACTGCTGTTTGTAACAGCTGTTTGACGAAACATTCACCTGATCTCGACGAAAGTTCTTCTACACATGCTGATGAAGAAACTTGATGATGAAACTCAAGTTTCGTTAAACATTAGTTTTGCCAATGTAGTTTCGTCAACCAATGTAGTTTCGTCAGCTTCTATAGTTTCGTCTGGATCTTTCGTCGACCAACACAAGTTTCGTCGACTGTCCCTATATATACAGCAGTGGACTGAAGACAGAAGAGCAGACACACAGAACACAAATAACTGAGAGAACTGTGAGAGAGCTTAGTGTGTGTGAAACTTATATTGTTATCTTGTAAACTGAACTCGTCTCATATATACAATCGTATGTGTTAAACGTTGAATCATTGTCTGGTGTTTATCTCGATCTCGGTTTGCTTTCCCGATTGGATTCCGCACAATCGGGCCTGTTCGTATACAAGGATTAGGCGACTAGATCCTCCGCTAGTTGGACCTACAAGTGGTATCAGAGCTTGGCTCTCATCCTTGTTAAAACCGAGTCGTTTGCTTGTGTGTTAAGTTCATATTTTCTGGAAAAACAGTTTCAAAAAATTTGAAGATCTAGGTGTTTTGCTTTTAGTTTTGACAAAAACCTTGTTAGATTATATATATATATATGCTAAAGTTGGGTTTTTATTGAAACAATTGTGCAAAATTTTCCTTCGGAAATTTGTCCGACACCGGAAACTTCATCGAGTTCATCAGATCTTCAAGTTGTTCTTATTTTGTTCTTCATAGGTCTCTGGATTTTGATCTTTGAGTGTGATGAATTATTGTTGTTGTTGATTATTATATATTTGTTTGAAATAGTGGTTCAAAAGTTGGTAAAGAAACGTATGGTCTTTGAAAAGGTATGGGTAAGGCATGATGGGTTGGTAAACACAGGGTAAGGTATGTCAGTGGATAAGGTTCAATATTTTTGAAAATATCTTATGTGATTGTGTCCCTTTAAGTCAACGAAACTCCATTTTCTTTTCCAAAATTGGTTTTGATGAAACTAAGGAGTTTCGCCAGTGTCCCTTTAAGTCAACGGAACTCCATTTAAAAAAAAAATTGGTTTTGACGAAACTAAGGAGTTTCGCCAAAAACCAAGTGTTTTTAGTGGGCTTTCACTTAGAACTTTTTAACAGAAGCTTACAAAAGCTATTTTAACGGTTTGGTTTATGTGATTTAAGCAGGTATTCATTTTTAAATATCCAAAATGAATCCAGATTGGTGGGGTATTCCATACAATACGGAGAGCAAATATAGAAGCACAGGTTTATCGCCATCATAGGCCGAAACTCCCGCACCCGCATCTAATACGGAGAGCAAGTATAGAAGCACGGGTTTGTCGCCATCATGGGCCAAATCTCCCGCATCCGCATCTTCGTCTATTCCATCGCAAGCGAATCCAATTTCGACAGGTCAATGGGAGTTTGTTTCAAATCAAACTCAAAGTATTCAAAGTATACTTTTAAGCGAAAGCGAAACCGAAAGCCTTAACCGTCCACTGAAGCTAATGCACATGAATGAATATCCTGGATGGGAAGAAAGATTTCATACGTATGTCCTTGGGCAAAACACGGAACTGTGGTTATGTTTTACTACAGATTTCGATCAAGCACTTGATGTTGCCGCTTCAACTGCCACGACATTTGCAGATCTTACTGAAGACGAGAAGAAGAAATATGATTTAGAAAAGAAAGCATATGCTATTATAACTCAGGCGTTGAGCAAGGATATATGTCATCAGTTTATCAGCTTCAAGACGTCAAAGCGGTTATGGGATGCATTAAAGACGAGAGGTCTAGGAAATGAAGCGTCACGCCAATTGCGACATGATTTACTCAAGAATGAGTTTGATGGCTTCACATGTATGGAAAAAGAATCTTTGGCATATTTGACAAGTAGATATTATCACTTGCTGACTGAATTGAATACTTATGGGGTAGCAACAACTCCAGCAGTGGTTGTTACAAAGTTTGCCGATGCACTGCCACCTCAATGGAATGGTTTCTTGGAAATCTTGAAATACAATGGCATATTGGCTATGACAAACATCAATGATTTCGTTCAGCTCTTGGAGAACAAAGATCAAGAAGAAACCAGGAAGGCGAAATGGATTCCAGTGCAACAAAATCCTGATATGTATTATGGTAACTGTGGAGGTTCTAGCACTATTGCAAGACCTGTTACACATGCTCCGCTACAAACGGCTTTTGTCTCAAGCACTGACTTGTATGGAAATCCAATACAATCAGTTCCTCAACAATAAAGAATAACAGACTTGTATGGAAATCCACTACAGCCAGTTCCCCAGCAGCAAGCCCAAAGGTCTTCTGTAGCAACTGATTTGTACGGAAATCCACTACCAGTTCCACAACAAGCTTGTTATGGAAGCACCTCATCTGCCGGTCAACCATCTAATCCAAATACAGTACGGCTCGACACTTCAAATTTCTCGAAAGTAAGTGTTGAAGTAGCTAAGGATCATATGGAGCTACTAAACACATTGGTGAGCGCGTATTGTGGGTTGATAGCAGGTCAGATTGGAAACATCAATCTGACACAAGAAGATTATCAGCAGATCGATAAGGAGGAAATGGATATGATGGATATCAAGTGGGCTTTTGCTAGTGCGGTTAGGCGAGCTAAAGACTTCATGGAAAGGACTGGTAGAACCAGTTTGGAAGCAAGAGAGATACCAAGTATGGGTTCGATAAACAATCAGTCAAGTGCTTCAATTGTGGTGAACGAGGTCACTTCAAGAGAGAATGTACCAAACCAGCTCAGCATGGGAACCAGAATCCTTTCAGGAATCAAGGCAACCAGCAGAATCAGAATCAGGATCAAAACACGAATAACGAGCGTACGTTGATGCATGTGAACAATCCAAATCAAGCAGGAGCATCAAATTCCAACCAGGCTCTTGTGGTATAAGTCGATGAAGGTTGTGACTGGTCGATTCAATTGGGAAGTGATGTTCAGGATAGAACAGCTTGTTTTGCTGAAGTTCTCAAGGATCTGAAACACACCAGTGGTGGAGAATCATCTGAAGATGAAGACAGTTCTGGTTATAGTAGAAGCTCAGATGAAGAATCCTCAACTTCAGGCGATGATCATTCGGATGAAACGTCAAGTGTGTCAGTCGACGCAGATGTTGATGAATTGTTGGGAGAAGCTGCAGCAGGGAATGATAGAAGATCTATTCTGGTGGATCAAGCTGCTTATTCTTCTTCTTCTCTTCATTCAGCCTTTATGGCTAATGTTGGCAGTTCATCAAGTCAGGTATGTGTCGATGAACCAACTCTAGTTAAATGTGATACATGTGCTGATTTAAGTAGAAATTGTGCCGACTTAGGTGATAAATTGTCAAACTTGCAAGGAAAGTATGATGATTTGCAAAGCAAGTATGGCGTGGCATATATCCACAATCAAAAGTTGATAGTGGATCTTTCGAAATGCAAAGAGGCTAACATGTTTTATGAAAACCATGAAAAAGATTTTAAAAAGGTGGTTAAAAATTTAAGAAAAGATAAAACCGAGCTAACAAAAATGGTGATAAATTGTCGAACTTGCAAGGAAAATATGATGATTTGCAAAGCAAGTATGGCGTGACATATGTCCACAATCAAAGGTTGATAGTGGATCTTTCGAAGTGCAAAGAGGCTAACATGTTTTATGAAAACCATGAAAAAGATTTTAAAAAGGTTGTTGAAAATTTAAGAAAAGATAAAACCGAGCTAACATAAACAGTTATATAAATCGTCTCGAAATCATGCAAAAAGAGTTAGCCTGTGTAAAGTGTGAAAGTGAGGCGATCCGACTTAAGCTTGACAGTATTCAAAATCTAGGTATGTGCTGGATCACATCATTGACATACAGAAAGAGAAAAAGGATGTCACGTGCATTGGATACAAGAAATGTCCACCACCTGTTAGACAAAATTATGATGCCATGCCTGATGAGGAGAATAGAACTTATTTTGAGCAATCAGTTCCTTTAGACATTGAGGAATTTGCAACCGGACTCGGATACAAAACGGAAGTATCATCAGACTCGGATGTGTCAGCAGATACGAAAGTATCAACTGCTGAACAAAATCAGGATCCTCCAGTCATTGTTGAGGATGCTGATTCGTCAGATGATGAATCCAATGATACTGACTCAGCACAGTCTAATGCGGTAATCAAAGAAGAGGACATACCTCTCGAGAATCATATTCTATGTGATCCTCCCGCAAAACCTGCTAAGACTGTTCTCGTCGAGTCCACGTCTGCAAAAGAGTCAGAGAGTGTGAATTTGTTGTACACTCTTGTTGGTGATGATAAAATTTATTCTGACAAAGATTTTCCGATTAAGAATGTAAATCAATCTTTAATCAGTAAAGTCTTTGAAGATTCGACAAGTAGGTTTTTGGGAAAGTCGGGTTCACATGTTGTGGTAACACAGTGCCCTTCGATTCCAAAGGCCGAAGTTCGAAAACAATATGGCAATCAGAAATTACCAACAGTGAAAAAGCAGCAAAATCATACCAAACCAAAAGGTAAATCAACGACTCAAGGTCGAAAGGAACCGAATCAAAAGAAGAACAAGAAAGTGAACTTTGTGAGATCAACGGGAACGAATAAATTGGAAACTTTTGCAAATAAATCTAACTTAGATCATGTCAATCAAGTTAAATCTTTGAAAAGAAATGAACAAAACAGTTCAAAGCCAAGTACCTCGGGATCACAAAGTTCATCAACAAGACAGTCATATTTTACTTCGGGGTTTGTTGAACGAAGATCATGTTTTAAATGTGGTGAAATTGGACATATCATTCGAAATTGTCCGTATCATCATAAACTAAAAGCCAAAGTTGATGATCTCCGTGAACAAAATTACCGAAAGCGATCTGTTTCTTCAAAACAAGATACCCGCCTTGTAAAAGAAAGGGAAAAGAAACAGAAATGCCAACAAGTCAAGGTAATTGAAAAGGCAATTAAAACCGACGTGGTTCACAAACAACCTGTTTTCGTTAAACCATAAATTTCTAAAACTTCTAATAATCACGAAGTTAAGATTTTGAAAATTCAAACTGGTAAAACACAACAGACATGGAAACCAAAAACGGTTACGAATTCAAGGGGAACATCACAATTTCCAAACCATCGAGAAATTGAAATAACCTTTGTCGATGAAAGCGGAAGACCCAAGACCACAATGGCTTGGGTCCCCATCTCCAACTAATCATGTGAGTTCATGTGCAGGGTTTTCCAAGAGGAACTTTCAGCAGTCATTGGATTGCTGATAGTTGTCACACCCCAACCGATGGCGGAAAGATCGGGGTATGACACTGAGCGAAACAGATTGTCCAGAAGTTTCCATAACAATTATCATTACCAATCAATTTAAAATAACATGTCCCATACCATGCCTCAAAAGGTAAACAAATTATTACAGATAAAATCTAGGCAAATAGTTCTATTCCGACAACTCAGATTTAAATAGAGCAATTGTCTATCTGCTTCTAGAGACTGTTGATTTAAATTGTACAGACAACTATTTGTTGGCCTCTAGAGCCTTATTCTAGCCTCGATTTCCTAGCAGATGTGCATCCTAAACACCTGTCACATACGTTAAAATAAAGCCAATACATATAATGTAAAGGTGAGCATACAAGTTTGATAATAGCATATAGAGTTCGAGTTTCGTTTACGCATAACCAGCACGTACACATAGTGAAATGAGGCATGTTAGTTATCGACATAGATCCATCGATACCAATGACTGCGGGTTGACTACCCGAGGCAGTTCGCAATACATGATTACCACTGTAATCCATGCACGTAATTGTCCTTAACAACCCCTGCGAACAGGTGCTGAGTCCAAACTATAGTACTATCGTTTCTAAGGCAGGTAGACAGCATTCCATGTGTAAACATAACAAATAAGCATTCATAAGCCACGTATAACATGCATTAAAGTTAGCGTTCAAATAGTATTGAGTAGTGTGATTGATGTGATTTGAATAGTTGTAACGTATGTAACACCCAAAAGTGCATAAAGCAAAAAGGGATCGAGTGTACTCACAGCGGTTGATGGATTGAAGGGAGAGCTTAGCGAGTAAGGTTAGCCTGAATAGTTCGATAGCATAACGATAAGTAATGCGTAAAACGAAAACAAGAGGATCAGACAGCAGTTCGATCGGATGGCAGTCCGATCGGACGGCTGGCCGTGCGAGTGACGATCCGATCGGACAGCTGGCCGATCGGTTGGCCGTCCGAGTGGATTGTTTCTTCCTCTGAGAATGTATGTGTTTTTGTAAGTTGGTTAGACCTTTGAAGTTTTCGTTGTAGCAGTTGAAAACATTGAAGTATCTTTGCCTTTCAGTTCGGTCGATCGGACGATCGTTCGATCGGCCGGCAACCCGTTCGGCTGGTACTTCAGCGAGAACAAGTTCTCAGCTAGATGTCACTCGATCGGACAACAGTTCGATCGGGGGGCATCCCTAGTGCATTGAACATGTTGAAAATCGATTAATTGTTAAAGTCAAGTATCTCATGATCCGAAGAGTAATCCGATTGGATGACAGTCCGATCGGTTAGCAATTCGTTCAATATTAAACTTTAGTTTAAGTTGGTTAAGTGTGGGACCTAAATGCTAGCCGTTCGGCTTGACCAGTCGTTCGGCTGATTGTCCGTTCGGCTGGCCGTCCGTTCGGACAGCAGTCCGATCGGACAGCACCTTGTCCTAATCGTTCTGTTCGTCTCACACTCGGTAGCTCTGATTGTTTGTCGTTTTATCAAGGTATTTTGACAGCGAGTCAACAACACAAACCTCGTCATTACTTGGTTCTGCTAATCGGACCGGAACCACCCAAATCCGATTGGTGAACGGTTTAGGACGGTGTTTCTTGTTAACCCGAAATCGGTGAGCCTCGTGTATAGAACCCGGATCTTGAGCTAACACGACCACAGATCGGGTAGTAGTCGGCCCAAGTTCTGATTCTATCATTTTTGAGGCCATTGAGTGTAAAAGAGTTGAAAGAAAGTTGGAAACATTCTCTCAATCCTTTTTCACCTTGAATAAGTTTAGATCTAAGAAAGATCTCTGTTGTTTATATGGAAATCGGTTAGATCCAAGTTATTCTTGGTGGATTGAGGCCAAAACATGAAGTTCTTCAAGAACACATGATGACATCATCCTAAAACACTTGAATCTTGATGATTTCACGGTTAAAAGTCAAGATTTAAAAGGTAGAAATGAGTAGGAGTGCGTGTAGATCAAGAAAGTACAAGATTTAGGATGAAATCTTACCGGAATAGAGAGAAATCTGAGAAAAGGTGAAGAGCACGAGCTGGTCGGTCAGAGGGTTTCCAAAAGTAGAAATGATGACAATGGCAGGGGTATTTATAGAGTTCCAAAAGAGGAAAGGGCTGGCCGATCGGCCAGGTAGCTCGATCGTACAGCCTGTCTGATCGGACGGCAGTCCGGTCGGATGGCTGGTCGATCGGCTAGTTGGCTGATCGATCGGTCGCCTGGTTTGAGTGTTCGGTGTGATGAGTTGAGTTGTGCTGATTCGATTTCGATTGTTGAGCGATGCGAATACGATAGAGTTTCCTATTCAAATTACTTTTAATCCCAACTATTCATATCTTGCACTATCCCTTCTCCTCTAATTATCATACCATTTCGATTGCGATTCGAGTTCGATTTCGATTTAGTTCGATTGTCTTTCGAGTTTCGATTGATTTCCACAACATAAATAAACATGCACAAGTAACACCTAAGGCACACACACACGTATAACAATAATCAAAATGCGTAATTCGAGTTGCGAGTTGATGTCGATGTCGATTTGATTAACATAGTTTGATTATCGTTTAGTTAGCTTTATCGCATTGTTACTTCCTATAGTTTCACAGTTGTAAGTCGATTTGATTAGCGAATATTACGCGTCGATCATTGTAATTATTGACACTTACTCCACATAATACAACTAAAATAAACACATAAAAGAGACCTACTACAAGTCAAATTGTTCGATCGTTCGTTGCCTTTGACCTTGACTTTGACTTTCGAAAACACGGGGTGTTACAGCCTCCCCTTGTTTAGAGAATTTCGTCCCGAAATTAGGCTGAAAGATGTACACTACCGCGAATCACATTGGAGGACTTTCTCTTTCTAGACTTTCACTCTCTAGGCTTTCCTTCTCTAGAACAACTGCGGGTACTTCGCCTTCATGTCGCTTTCGAGTTCCCAAGTGAACTCTGCGCCTCGTTTGCCTTCCCATTGGACTTTCACAATAGGAATGCGTGAGCGCCTGAGTTGCTTGGTTTGGCGATCCATGATTTCGACAGGCTTCTCCACGAAGTGTAGTGTTTCGTTTACTTGCAGATCATCGAGATGTACGATTAAATCATACTTAGCCAGGCACTTTCGGAGGTTTGGCACATGGAAAGTCGGGTGGACGTTACTAAGTTCCTCCGGTAGTTCGAGTCTGTAGGCGACTTTTCCGATCCTTTCCAGAATCTTAAAAGGTCCAACATATCGAGGCGCCAGTTTCTCTTTCTTGCCGAATCTGACCACACCCTTCCAAGGTGAAACCTTTAGGAGTACGTAGTCACCAACGTCAAATTCAAGGGGCTTGCGTCGTCTATCGGCGTAACTTTTCTGTCGATTCCGAGCTTTTGTTAGATTGTCTCGAATTTGGAAAATTTTGTCTGTCGTTTCTTGCAATAGCTCAGGACCGGTTAATTGCGAGTGACCGATCTCGTGCCATACAATAGGCGATCGACATTTCATTCCGTATAAAGCCTCGAATGGTGCCATTTGGATGCTGGAATGATAACTGTTGTTATACGAGAATTCGACTAACGGCAGGTATTTATCCCAATTACCACCGAAGTCTATGACACACGAACGGAGCATGTCTTCAAGAGTACGAATCGTTCTTTCAGTCTGACCGTCGGTTTGAGGGTGGAAAGCGGTACTTAGATTAAGCGATGTACCGAGAGCCGTTTGAAACGTTTCCCATAGTCGTGAGGTAAACCGAGCAACACGATCAGAGATGATGTCGCGAGGTGTCCCATGATTACAAATGATCTCGTCGGTGTAGATTTGGGCTAATCGTTCTACCTTGTAGTCTTCCCGTATTGGCAAAAAGTGAGCTGATTTGGTCAGACGGTCGACAACAACCCAAATGCTGTCGTGACCTGATGACGTGTGCGGAAGTTTTGTTATGAAGTCCATAGCTATACTCTCCCACTTCCACATAGGGATCGGGGGTTGTTCGAGTAATCCAGAGGGTCTTTGATGTTCAGCTTTGACCTTTGCACAAGTTAGGCATTTCCCAACGTAGAGAGCAATATCCCTTTTCATGCCCGGCCACCAGTACTTGTAGCGAAGGTCCTGGTACATTTTGTTGGCACCGGGATGAATATAATACCGGGATTTGTGGGCTTTGTCCATCAGTATCTGTCGCAAATCGGTCCGTTTAGGGATCCAAATTCTGTCCAGAAAGTGGAAAATTCCATTTGATTTGCTCACAAGCTGGGCTCCATCGTGATAGATTCGTTCCTTCTTCAAGGTGCATTCATTAAAAGATGCATGCTGAGCTTCGCGGATGAGGGTTTCGAGATCGTATTGGGCTTGAACATTACGAGTGCTGAGCAAATAACTCCGCCTGCTGAGTGCGTCGGCCACGACATTTGATTTGCCTAGGTGATATCGAATCTCACAGTCGTAATCGTTGAGAAGTTCTACCCATCGGCGTTGACGCATATTAAGTTCCTTCTGATTAAAGATATGTTGTAGGCTCCTATGATTGGTGAAGATCGTACACTTGGTACCATACAGGTAGTGTCGCCAAATCTTTAACGCAAAAACAACTGCGCCTAGCTCGAGATCATGGGTTGTATAGTTCTTCTCGTGGATTTTGAGCTGACAAGATGCGTAAGCTATAACCTTGTCTCGCTGCATGAGAACGCAACCAAGGCCAAGGTTGGAAGCATCACAATAGACAATGAAATCGTCGTTTCCGTCGGGTAGAGTGAGAACAGGAGCTTTGCAAAGCATGTGCTTGAGGGTTTGGAAGGCCGTCTCTTGTTTAGTTCC
>JARYGA010015087.1:0-29846 GCA_030545235.1 Helianthus tuberosus
TTCATTTATGTTCGTGAACATTCTTTTATGTTCGTGAACATTCTTTTATGTTCGTTCATTTATGTTCGTTCATTTATGTTCGTGAACGTTCGTTTATTTACGTTCGTATGTTCGTTTAAATTTTAATAAATACATAAATAGTTATATTTATATAAATATTAGGTTTTCTAACTACTTATATAAATATAACTAATTAGTATACCTATGAACCCTTATTTAGATGTGTTTTCGGATTAAATGTAATATATTAGACTTGTTTCTTCAATCACATTAATTTATGTTTATTCAAATATGTTCAGTTAATTTTTTTATGTTCATTTGTGTCCGTGAACTGTTCGTTTAGGCTTTAAACGAACGAACATAAATGAACACGAACATGCCTGATTTCTTAATGAACGAACACGAACAAAAAAATGTGTTCGATTATATGTTCGTGTTCGGTTAAAGTTAAATGAACGAACACGAACATGTCTATGTTCGTGTTCGTTCGGTTCGTTTACAGGCCTAGCCGATACCACGCCCAACTTTCAAGTTGGCTCCCACCACCCTCTACTCGACAACTTGGTGTCACTGTCACCCCTTCGTTAAAAAATCACTAACTGAGTTTGTTTATTTTGCTGATGTGGCTTTTTATCTGATGTGGCAAGGTGACGTGACATTTTTTAATTATAATTACTATAAATATATATATAAAAACACAATACATACAGTCACTTTATAAAACAATGTTCGACGCTCCGGTTTCAAGGTCTGATTACCCCAACTTTCAAATCATCATCGTCTTCACCAAACAGATGTTCAAAGCTGCACCCAAGATGTCTCGTCAAACAACCAGATTCATCGCTAATCTCTCTTCAAAACTCACATCTCGCACATCCTCTGTATCATCATTGTCTTCGAATCCGATCTCTCAATCGCGTTCGTTCGCCACAGCTCCTCCGCCACCGGCCATCTTCTTCGACAAGAACACACGCGTCATCTGTCAAGGAATCACAGGCAAAAATGGCACCTTTTACACCGAACAAGCCATTGAATACGACACTAAGATGGTAAACCGATGGTCTATTCTCGTTTCAGATCTCACCGGCAATGATAAAAACAAGAACATACCATGGCTTCTCAAGTCCAAATCTCCGGTTCTTCTTTATCATCGAACGAGAACAGACCTGAAGGGAGGCGGCGACGGCTTGGTCCAAATCTCCGGTGAGATTGTGCTTCAATCTTGGCTAGTAACGGTGATGTCCTCTCCCCCATCTCTCTCTCTTTCGGGTTCGTCGTTCCAATCTGAAAGGAGGCGGAGACGGTTGGGTTGTGTGTGACGGAGGTGGTTGTGGTGGTAGGAGTTCCGATTGATTTTCTCTGCAATTTGTGTTTGGGTTAAACTGGCAAGTGATTTAGGGTTTTTATTTATGTTTATAGAGATAGATGATGGTGAGTCCACGTAGCCTGTTGATGCGTGTGAAGTGTTATATATATTAGGTGTATATTTTAAGCCCTTTAACACTTTTTTAGCTAAGTTTTAAATTTATAAAACATGATATTTACTAACACTAAACACACATATGGGCAAGTGCACCCATCGTGAGCGTAGTATAGTGTTGGTAAGATACCGAGGTCGTCCAAGGACACAAGAGCTTTTAGTACCGGTTTATCCTCAACGTCTAATCAAATCAAAAAGTTTAGAAAAATGTTTTAAACTAAGAAAAATAAAAACTAACTAAAATGCTGAAAATAAAAATAAAAGAAAACCAGATAGACAAGATGAATCACTTGGCTCCGACTCGTGTATAGTGTAACCTTTGATTATTTCCGCACTTTTGCACTTGTTTAAGAGATTATCTTAGTTATTGTAGTAGGCTCCTCTTTTGAAGGTGACGTTACCCTCAACCCAGTAGTTTGAGTCAGCAAGGATACAATCCTAAAGGGTCGGATTATTGAAAGATAATTAATTAAGTTATTAATGCAAATTATGGTAGGCCCCTCTTTTGGATGTGACGTTTCCCTCGACTAAGTAGTCTGAGTCAGCAGGGATACAGTCCTAAATAGCCGGGTTATAGTATTAATAGTAGTTAACTTATGAGGGGATCAAAGAGTTTGGACCCCCGCCATCCAATACCGTTAAGTATTGAAGGAGGTCCTACTAAATTTGACCCAGGTCCATTGCAGGACCTCTAAACGCTGAACAATGGCAAGACTCTTACCAAACCGTTCCCTTAACCCCCGACCAGGTAGCCAACATACCTCCATATAGACCGTGGAGATATGAATGGTGAAAATCTTTTATTTTATATAGACAGTAAAATAATGCCAAGACACCACGGACAAACGATAAGGAAGAATCACCTTCAACATAAGAAACTAGTTATTAAAGTCATTAATACAAAACCAAGTAAAAAGTGCGAAAAGATTAGAAATAAAAAGTATTACACTAGACACTTGTCTTCACCAAGTGATGTAAGAGACTTAGGCAAACATGGCCTTGATTGTCAAGAACTCTTACGATCAATCTTGGATCCCGAGACGACTCACACACTCTATGATGGACAATGGATGATGGTGGTGGATGATGGTGTTATGGTGGTGGTGGGTGGTGGGTGAAGTGTGAGAGAGGTGGTGTGCCAAGGGATGGTTTGAGCTTGAGCCAAGCACTCCTATTTATAGGCTGAACAGAAGCTCGGGCACGGCCCCGTGTCCAGTGGACACGGCCCCGTGTCCACATCCTTCTCTTTCTTAATTTAATGCAGCTTGTCGTATTAGTTGACCACGCCCCCGTGTCCGCTGAGCACGACCCCGTGTGCAGAAGAATCTTTGTACTATGAAGATTTGCCTGGATTGTGCGAATCTTATAGTTGACCACGGCCCCGTGTCCGCTGAGCACGGCCCCGTGGTGGGCAATAGAAGCTTCTACCACTTTGTCTTTTCTGCTGACACTTGGGCACGCCCCCGTGCTGGCTGAGCACGGGGCGTGTTCAGTCTTCTGTCTTCTTGTTTTGCTTGGGATGATGCTGTCGTGGGGTCTGGCATGTCACGTTTGTTCCTTTTCTTGTATTTATGTTAGATTTTGCTGTCTTTTTGCTTCTTTTGTTAATTTGAGCTCATTTAATCCTGAAAATACAAAAGGAAGACAAAAGCACACTTTTTCCAACATTAGTACTAAAAAAGGGTTAGTTTTATGCCACAATTGATGTAATTTATATGTTGCATTTTGCACACATCAAATACCCCCACACTTGAATCTTTGCTTGTCCTCAAGCAAAACTCTTTATAATGTGGCTTTACACACCCAAATGGAATGGGTAGAAGAGAACGTTTTTGGGCTTGTCATAGAGTGTCGGGATTTCCAAGATTCTTTATTAAGTTTTATTTTTATTTATTTACAATCTTATTCGTCATGATTTATTTGAAACTTTTCATAAGGTAAATTACTTATTAGGGCATAACAGCCTCTTTAAAATTTTATTTATATACAAGTTCACATACCTCACGGGGGATCACTCAACACTCGGCCGAAAATGTATTTTAGTGGATCACTCGAGAGCAGCATGGAACTTACTCCTACCATAGGCTTGCCAAGCAATCAATCCTCCTCCTTTTTAACTATATACCTTTGTAAATATCAAGAGGACTTTTTGGGTGAAGGGTTAGGCTTGGGTTAATGGTAGGTGGTTGGGTTAGTGGTTAGTGGTTAGTAGAAAAGGGCGAAAAAGCGTAAAAAGCGTCGGTTTTCGTAAGACTTTCTATTTTTCAACTTTTTCTTATTTTGATGAAGCCATTATTCCAAACAAAGTCATTTTTGATGAACTTGCTTGTTTATTTGTTTCTGCTTCATCATCAACACATTTTTTTTTTTTGAAAAGTTATACGAAGATCCGAGCTAGTTACTAAAACAAAGGGTTAAAAATGAAAATGGTTTAGGTGGGAAAAAGGGTGTTTGTTTGGGTTATGAAATGAAAAGGTTTAGGCTCAAAGGGGCTAACTAGGGGTATTTTGGGTAGGTGGTAAAAAAAAAAAAAGAAAAATAATGGTGTAGAAATAAAAAGGGTTAGTCCTAATGCCTCCATCATTTACTTACTCGGGTTTAAGTTGGTAAGGACCGGGAATGTATCGTCATGGCATGTTATAGAGTCGTAAGAACCAAGCGACTATTCACACAAGAAACGAAAAATGAACATTTAGTTTAAAGATATGTATTTGTATGCTCAATAAAGGCTCAAAACTCACTTTTGTGGGAATGGGTTTTTTATGTGATCAAGTATATATAATTAAATTTTAACTAAGCTTGTCATGCCTTTTCATAATTTTCTTATGTTGGTTCTTTTTATCACGACGCTATCGGTTGTAAATTCGTAAAAATGTAACATTTTTAGAACTTTGAAATTCCCAAATTAAACCTAGACAAGTAAAAAAATGAAAATTTTTGAAAAATTTGGGGTGATTAGCGGTTCCAATAGAGTTTTGTGTAAGGCTTGTATTTAGGACTTGCAAGATTCAAGGTTTTAGCTTCCCCCCCACACTTAAATTACACATTGTCCTCAATGTGTCCCAAAAATAAGTTTTTAGGTTGATTGAATGTGTAAAAGGTGTGATTTAAGCAAAAATTTTGTGTTACTGGGCGCTGAACACGGCCCCGTGTTGTCCGGGCACGGCCCCATGTTCAAGTGCCAGTAACAAAATTAAATCAAGAGAAACAGAAGTCTGGACACAGGGGCGTGTTGGTTGAACACGGCCCGTGTCCAGTTACCTGAACTGGATCTTTTTTGCAGACTGTGCAGCACGGGGCCGTGTTGGGTGGACACGGCCCGTGCCGAGCTTACTGTAAATGAAGAAAATTGTCGGACGGTCCTGTTCTCCTGCATGGGGTGCTGGTTCAAGTTTCCCTTGTATCCTTTGCCATCTCAAGTGTGTTTTATTCATTTCAACACCATCCAAACACCAAATTAACTAAAACCATCATTCATTAAGTCATAGAGAGAATTACATAATAGTCCTAAAACTTAAAATACTAGATAGTTAGGTCAAAGAAACACAAGAAATCTAAACCAAGAAGTTCTAGCCTACTACTTATTCTATTAGCAAAATTTCCGAAAAGGTAAATCTTTCGGTTAAATGTGGCTTGACAAACTTCTTTCTCCGGGCATGGGTTCCTCACACGTCGGCGAGCCATTCTTCGATCTCCCTAGGGAGAAGAAAAGCGGGCTCATTGGCATCGGTTTGAGGAGGTGCAACTTCCACCGGGACTTCTTGGAGTTCTTCAAGAGGAGGTTCCGCCGGAATGTCGTCCCAACCGGTAGGATTGTGGATTCCAAGTGCTAGGTTCCAATCCTATTGAGGGAGGATTGGTTCCATGGGAGGTGTTACAAGAATGTTTAACCTCTGGTGCAAGAGGTTTATTTCTTGAAAACTGTTTTCCAACCCCACCGAGAGATAATTTATACGGTCTATGAGGACCTCCTCTACCGAAGTCATCTCGTCAAGGGCTTCACGTAGCGCCATCACATATCTTACGAGAGTTGCTTCAATCGATGGCCTTCTTTCCCTTCTACTGTTTCTGGAGTGCGCAGAAGAGGTTCCACTGTTTTGGCTAGACATTCTACGAAAACACACCAAACATAGTTTGTTTTAATGAAACACTACCACGGACACGGCCCCGTGCTCAATAAGCACGGCCCCGTGTTCAACTTTCTGCAGATTTTTAGAACAAGGAATCTTGGAGTTTCAAATTATTTTCCCAACTTATGAAGCGTTTTTGAGCAGAAATAACTTAAAACAATGTTGTGTAACTTATTTTTAACAAGATTCCTTGAACAAAAATTCAACAAACATCACAATAAAGCTTGAAATCAAGCTTTAATGGAGTTGCTTTTGCAAGAAAGATGAAGAAGAAGGTAATGGATAAAAGAGGAAAGGACAAGATGTTTGTTAGAACCTTCTTTTAGAACATACCTAGGATGGTAAGTTAGAAAATCCTTTCAAATCTCTGTCCCTGGATGGTCCAAATGTGCAGGATTCTTGGCTGCATTTATAGAAAACGACAGCATGCTGGACACGGCCCCGTGTCGGCTGGACACGGCCCCGTGTGCAGGCAAGATCCTGACACGTTTTGTCCGTATTCTGACAAAAGTCAGAAGGGAATCTTTCGGTGGACACGGGGGCGTGTTGACCTGGGCACGGCCCCGTGTCGAAAGGCTGTTTTATGAAGTGTGTCTATTTTTAAGGAATTTTTCCGGATCGGGCGGTTCCTTACTGGAGGGAACAACCCCAAAGTGCCTAAGATACCTTAATTGCTCCAGATTAAGACGGGAACGCAAGAGGTTGTCGGTTAGGGTGATTCCTATGCTATATGTAGGTGGACAAGTCCAACCCTTTTCCGGGATCTCGTTAAAGAAGGTGTATGTCGAATCGATCAGGTCTATGTATGCATCGAACGAAGTCGATGGGGAGTCCTTCACGGCATAATCGACGCAGGGACGACTATCGCTCAAGTCCTCACTAGAGTTAGAAGTATCGTCGGAAACAACGAAGTTGTTTGAATGCGGTTCCAACCCTTCTTCTTGGCTATTGTCCTGGAAAAGATCATTGAAATCTTTCCTAAGTTCTTTTAACCAATTAAGAATTAGATCTTCTAGTTGAAATAATTCATCGAGAAGCATTTCTCCTAGAAAATCTGGTTGGGAGCATTCGAGGGAGATATAGGGATTATTTTTACTTTCGCCCCTCTTAAGGATACAAGGAAATGATGGGTCTATATAGTGGGGCTTATAATTTAGAAAATAACATTCTAATTCCTTATGGTTACCACCACATAATTGACACCACGTAGTACCATAAGAGTGCCGAAAGTAAAAAGTATCAGTATCACTCATGTTTGTGTCAGAAATTACCAACCGTCGGGATCTTACGGTTCTGTTTTCAGTAACTGAATCTTGGGCACGGGGGCGTGTTGAGTGGGCACGGCCGCGTGTTCAGCTTACTGTCTGACTTAAAACAGGATTGCCAGTTCCAATGATTGGGCACGGGGCGTATTCAGCGGGCACGGCCCGTGCTGAGTTCTGCAGAAGCTGAAAAACTAAGAAAAATCCTAAAAAATGAAAAATAAGAAAAAATGATTAGGCCGCTGATTCCTAACTTTCTTAAAATCCTTGTGTCCCCGGCAACGGCGCCAAAAACTTGATGCGTGTGAAGTGTTATATATATTAGGTGTATATTTTAAGCCCTTTAACACTTTTTTAGCCAAGTTTTAAATTTATAAAACACGATATTTACTAACACTAAACACACATATGGGCAAGTGCACCCATCGTGAGCGTAGTATAGTGTTGGTAAGATACCGAGGTCGTCCAAGGACACAAGAGCTTTTAGTACCGGTTTATCCTCAACGTCTAATCAAATCAAAAAGTTTAGAAAAATGTTTTAAACTAAGAAAAATAAATACTAACTAAAATGCTGAAAACAAAAATAAAAGAAAAACAGATAGACAAGATGAATCACTTGGCTCCGACTCGTGTATAGTGTAACCTTTGATTATTTCCGCACTTTTGCACTTGTTTAAGGGATTATCTTAGTTATTGTAGTAGGCCCCTCTTTTGAAGGTGACGTTACCCTCAACCCAGTAGTTTGAGTCAGCAAGGATACAATCCTAAAGGGTCGGATTATTGAAAGATAATTAATTAAGTTATTAATGCAAATTATGGTAGGCCCCTCTTTTGGAGGTGACGTTACCCTCGACTAAGTAGTCTGAGTCAGCAGGGATACAGTCCTAAATAGCCGGGTTATAGTATTAATAGTAGTTAACTTATGAGGGGATCAAAGAGTTTGGACCCCCGCCATCCAATACCGTTAAGTATTGAAGGAGGTCCTACTAAATTTGACCCAGGTCCATTGCAGGACCTCTAAACGCTGAACAATGGCAAGACTCTTACCAAACTGTTCCCTTAACCCCCGACCAGGTAGCCAACATACCTCCATATAGACCGTGGAGATATGAATGGTGAAAATCTTTTATTTTATATAGACAGTAAAATAATGCCAAGACACCACGGACAAACGATAAGGAAGAATCACCTTCAACATAAGAAACTAGTTATTAAAGTCATTAATACAAAACCAAGTAAAAAGTGCGAAAAGATTAGAAATAAAAAGTATTACACTAGACACTTGTCTTCACCAAGTGATGTAAGAGACTTAGGCAAACATGGCCTTGATTGTCAAGAACTCTTACGATCAATCTTGGATCCCGAGACGACTCACACACTCTATGATGGACAATGGATGATGGTGGTGGATGATGGTGTTATGGTGGTGGTGGGTGGTGGGTGAAGTGTGAGAGAGGTGGTGTGCCAAGGGATGGTTTGAGCTTGAGCCAAGCACTCCTATTTATAGGCTGAACAGAAGCTCGGGCACGGCCCCGTGTCCACATCCTTCTTTTTCTTCATTTAATGCAGCTTGTCGTATTAGTTGACCACGCCCCCGTGTCCGCTGAGCACGACCCCGTGTGCAGAAGAATCTTTGTACTATGAAGATTTGCCTGGATTGTGCGAATCTTATAGTTGACCACGGCCCCGTGTCCGCTGAGCACGGCCCCGTGGTGGGCAATAGAAGCTTCTACCACTTTGTCTTTTCTGCTGACACTTGGGCACGCCCCCGTGCTGGCTGAGCACGGGGCGTGTTCAGTCTTCTGTCTTCTTGTTTTGCTTGGGAAGATGCTGTCGTGGGGTCGGGCATGTCACGTTTGTTCCTTTTCTTGTATTTATGTTGGATTTTGCTGTCTTTTTGCTTCTTTTGTTAATTTGAGCTCATTTAATCCTGAAAATACAAAAGGAAGACAAAAGCACACTTTTTCCAACATTAGTACTAAAAAATGGTTAGTTTTATGCCACAATTGATGTAATTTATATGTTGCATTTTGCACACATCACCTGTCCACCTCACAAGTTCCTTGCCACGTAGGATTAAAAAACAAACTTAGTTAGTGATTATTTAACGAAGGGGTGACACAACAACCTAAATGTTAAGTTGGGGGTGGTGGGAGCCAACTTGAAAGTTGGGCGTGGTATCGGCCAATTTTGCATAGTTTAGGGTGATACAGTCCATTTCCCCTAAAAAAAAATACTAAGATCAATAAAGCTTGACATGTTAATTAGTTGAAAATTACTAAATTTATAAAAAAATATTATAAATTAAAGGGTGGCTAAAGTACCCGTTATGTGCGAGAGATATTATTTCTTAATGAGAGATCCCCCCCCCCCCCCCAATTTTGTAAGGGGAGAGGGTATGTTAGTAATTAGGTATACAGTAGGTCGGTAATAATAGGTATACACGTAGGCGTTTACGGATAAGAGGGATAGGGAGGGGGGGTTGCATACTTGCATGTTTATGGGTGCGAGAGGGATAAGGAAAAAGAGGTGGGGCCATGTGCAAATTATCAATCACAGATTTTCTTTTTTCTTTTATTTAATTATTAGTTAAACCAAAACGTGATAGTTAAAAAGTGAGTTAGTTAAAGCTCATTGTCTACATGTATTGTAGTGACGTGGCGAGACGAGGCATTATGTTAAAGTATATAACACATTTTTATAAACCTTTGGATTAGCCGTCGCAGACCATTATGATGTTTGTGACGATCTACTGCCTTGGTCTCATAGTAGAGCAAAAAGCAAACAACAGTCTCTAATTCTACAGCAGAGGCAAAGTATATAACCCTTGCAAGTTGTACTGCTCAACTCATGTGGCTTTTGAATCAATTGCTCGATTTTGGTATAATTGCTTTAAAGACACCTTTAATATTGGACAGTCAAGCAGCTAAAAACGTTATCAAGAACCTAGTGTCACATAAAAAATCAAAGCACATTGACATTCGTCATCATTGTATAAGAGATTGTTACAAAAAGGGATTGATTTCACTTCATCATATTCCCCCTGAAGATCAATTAGCAGATGTGTTCACAAAAGCATTGGACACATCTACTTTTGAAAGATTGATCACCAGAATTGGGATGTTAAATAGAGACTGAAAATATTCAGTTTTCTAAAAAAAATATATTAAAATGCTATTGTGAAAAACCAAAAAATGTGTTATTATAAAGAAAAAGATTGATAAAATCACCAAAAACAAAAACTTTGTTCATAATAGTAAAACAACTGACACATTGGTTCAAAAGTCTGTTTAAGTGAATAAAACCATTATTCAATGCAAAAGAACCACTGCTAAGTCAAACAGAGCCACTGTTTCCACATACTTTCACCATTGTTTCACTCAAAACTCTGTTTAACCCTATAAAGGTTTCAAAAAAGAGGTTCTTCAAAACTATGTTGACTTAAGTCAAATAGATTTTCCAAAACACTAATCATGTTTTTCAAAGGTATGTTGAGCACAACAGAGGGTTCAAACAACTATTTTGAAAATAGATCTTTCATATCTTCTTCAAAGGGTTTTGTTTAACAGAGCTTTGTTCAAACAGAGCTTTGAGGTGACAAATAAAAACCTGCCACATTACCAATAAAGGTAACCGTTTGGCCACGTCATCACCTCTGTTGAAAAACCCTATAAAAACCCTAACCAAACAGAGGTTATCTTTCACTTGTGCGATAAATACAGATTTTTCAAAATCTTATCTCCAAGATTAAAAAGATCATCGATTCATCGCCTCTCTAAAAGATTTCTGTCCACTCAAAAGATCATCTACTTAAAAGATTTTCAAAAAGAGTTGACCTATTTTCAAAACGGATCTTTCGTTGAAACCACCCCACAATTACCTTCCATATCTTGTGAAATCTTTTGCAAATACATAGTTTCGCTCGATCATCGACATCATCACCACATCAAAATATCATAATATCCTTATCGCCGATGCACCCATTCATATAGAAAACATTGACGATTTTTGGGCGAAATCAGATGTTTTAGTTCATGACAACATGCCCTCCACCATTATTTCAACCGTAAATGGTGCTGCTGTTTAAATCACACCAGAGTTGATTTCTCCTACATTTAACCTAGATGATGAGACAGGTAGTGAATCTTTCCAGAAAACTAATCTTCATCATTAATTTGTTGAGAGAGAGTATGATGGACAAATGGCAGGAGCAACAATTAACAAACCTAATTTTCCTCCTGCTATGAAATTTTTCTTACATACCCTACTCATATTTTTATCACCTAAAACCACTGCATTCAATGAAATACCTTTAAAAACACAGTATTTGGGATATGCTATTTTAACAAAATCAAATTTTAAGCTTTCCAATGCACTGTTTTTGGATATGGTTGCAAATGTAAAAGCCAAGAAAGATAAGAAGCCTAAGGTTTTCTCTTGTACCCAAGACTTATCAGTTGTTTCTTAAAAAAAGGTCTTTGAACAAAACACTTTTACAAGAGGAGAGGGTCTTAAAATTAAAAGCCTTTCAAACAAAACATTTACTCACATGATGACCAAGAGTCAAGAACATGTGGGTGAGGAAAATGTTTTAGAAAATCCAGTAACAGATGTTCCAACATCGGTTGTAGAGCCCACTTCTCCTGGTGATCAATGTACCCAACCCAGTAATGTGGAACACACACCAGCCATTTCCAAAAAGACCACATCTATCCGCAGACCAAAAACCAAAAAGAAAATCCCAAAAAGGTGACTCTGGAGATTGAGGTGCTAGAGGAGCCTACTGTATCAAAAAAGCAGCAAACATCTGTTGTTACTTCCTCACAACAGATGCAAACACCACCACCTATCCAAACTCCTCACTCATCCTCACAAAAGGAGAGTGTTGTAAGCACAGGGGACCTAAATCAAGGGGGAGATATATCACTTGATTATCCTTACTCAAGCCCCTTTCCTAGGGCTGCTTCTCTTTCTACACCTCCACCTCCACCTACTCCAACTCCAACATTCTTATCACCATTATAGAAATTGCTTGATGCACTTGATATCCTTGACTTGCATCAACCTAGTTCCTCTCAACAACACATTACTGAGTTTACCCCTATAGGTGACTAGGGCAAGTTCAGGAATCAGCGTTAGTCCACAAGCAGGGGAGGCTATACCTCTTGTGTCTCAAGAGATACAGGTTGGTATTTCAAGTGGGGCAACCACTATAATTGTAGAGACAACAGTCTCACAGTTGGACAGTGGTTACATCTCTAAGACCCCCTTGAAGGCAACAATTGTTGAGTCTACAAGTGTACACTCGAAAACAATTGGAAGTCCTAGTACCAAGAAAAAGGGGAATCTGGTTCAAAACTAGATACAACCATCTCAGGTGGGAATTCAGATGATCCTATTAACGTAGGTGATGAATTAAGATATAAGAAATTGACAGATAGAGTATCCAATTTGGAAACTTAAGTTACTGAGATTAAAGATATGCTGAAGATATTGGTGCAAAACTCTAGTCCTCCTACAAATGAAGAACTTGTAGTGAAAGTTTGGTTTCACGCCCAATCTTTTCTCCAACATCAAAGGCAGACTACAGATGTTACTCACAATATCCACATGTAGTTAATCCAAAATATGGTCAAAGCAAAATTCTCTGATACAAAAACAGAAATCAATGCCATAAAAGACTATCTCCTTAAAGCAATTGGTGCTGCTCCAAAACCCAAGCATTTTGCTTATGATGCCAAAAAGGGGGGGAGTTTTGAAAACCTAAGAAAGCTTCCACCTGCTAATCTAGCTAAAAAGGCTAAGGTTGTTCAAACCACTGTTCCACCCACTCATACCACTGTTTCATCCACTAGCCCAACCACTGTTCCATCCTCTATTCCAACCATTGTTCCATCCATTCAAACCACTTCACAAACTACTGCACCACAAACATGTGTTGGCATCTCAAAAAGGTCAACAGATGTTATATCTACAACACCTCTCACCACATTACTTCCACCTATCCCTCAAACAAGAAAAAGAAAAATGATTACCTCACCTATCAAATCACCCATCAAAAGTCCTACCACCAAAATCTCAACAATCTCTATCACAACATCTTCTCCACCCTCATCATCAATACCAACTGCAGGCCTAGCTAGCCCAGCCAGTATTGAAGAATACGTGGAATTGAAGAAAAGGCAGGCTAAAAGAATGGTCCTTGAAAGAAATCAATAGAATAATGATAAGCAAATCATGTGGACCCTAACAATAGAATACAGAAAGGTAGAAGCTTTGAGAGGCTATGCCAACATGATCTACAGAAACCTATCCCATGATCCCATTAGTGATGCATATCTCAAAAAGCTACTCAGAGAGGATTATCTTAATCCTATCATGGCAACAAAACCATATGCTGCTGATAAAGAACAGTTTAATAGATGACCAACTGAATCCCTGCTAGATGAAATTGTAAGGATAGAAAAGTTGAATCTTTTCCCAAACATCACTCCTTCAACCCCAAGTTGGAAAGATGGCAAAAAGCCAAATGACAAAAGGGTTCTGAGGATAAGGAGAATGAAGGAAGAATTTCCAGCTGCAAAAAGAGGCACCATGAAAACAATGGCTAAATGGAATGAGCTAACAACCCTTGAAAACTATAAACAGTTGGAAACCCAAAGAGAAAAGAATCCCTCGATTCCTAAAGATCCAGAGTATGAGCAGTTAGATTTCCACATCGAAACCTTGGTTAAGCCTTCTGAATTCCAATCAACAAGAAACGTTGCATTAGCTTCAAGGGGATTTCTCAAAAGAAAATTGTAACACTCGTCTTATTTATTTATTATTTTATTATAAAATACGCACTTTTCAAAAACAAAATGCATAATTAACAAAAACTTAGTTAATAAACTAATATGTACATCGTTATAGTGTTTTAACGTAACCAACTAGCTAGTTTAAAACATTCAACATTTAGTAGTGTTTACAAAACAACATTGTCTAAACATGATTAGATTAGTGCGGAAGCTTCAAAACTCGTGTTCGGTTCTTGATTTCTGCTTGATCGGCATCCGAAATGAAATGGCATCACCTAAGGTCAAAACCACACCAATTATTAGTTTTGACAACGTTATAATAAGCATAGACAAGCCCCAACAGCATACGCATAACAAAAAAATAAAAATCTTAATTTTTGGTCTGTCGCGCCACGCGACAGACTTAAGTGAATCCTTCGCGTGCCGCGGGCGGCCCCGCGTGTCGCGCCAGCATCTGGGTACCCCGTCCCGTGGCACGGGGAAGCACGTTTTCCAGCAGGTTTGGTTCCTGGACCTGCATGTTTGCTCAGCTCTGAAATTTGTAAAAATTTTAATTTTAAACTAGCATAACTTTTTACTCGTTTGTCCGTTTTAGTCGATTCTTTTTCCTATGAGTCCGTAATAAAATTACGGATCCAAACATGTAAATTTCACATAACGAAACCCGATTTATGAATGAGTGGTTTACAAAATCCTTGTTTCGAGTGTCCGACCCATTAGCCATGAGTGCACATTTTCTTACTATTCAGTTCTTTGGCATACTAGACTAAATTACCCAGTCCCCGGGCTTGTAAATCTCGGCGTATCTGTGCCATTACATGGCTTTACGCACGCATTAGAATTTCATGATTGTTTTTCTCAAAATTCAAGCATGCCATTTCGTGCAACACTTGCAGTTGATTTCTACCATTCGACCCAATATCTCGGGTTCGTAAACTTAACTTAGCATAACCAATCCATGGCGTAACGCTATTTAACTCTAGCATAATATGAGACTTCCAAGTCTTTACACATATGATCATTTTAAATACATAGTTTTGACCCGTTTGGTTGTCATGTGAAAACCATCACTTTAATGACAAGCCAAATTAATTCCAACCGTTATTTTGACCCGTTTGATTATCGAGTGAGCTTCGCCACTTCAATGACACACCAAACGTATACAATATACTATGACACCATTAACAAACTAAATCCAAATGTTTATGCACAATATGACGGAACTAACGTCACGTACCTTTAGAGCACCCCTTTCAAGCGCGTATCCCCTCCGGCTTGTCCACTTGATGATCCGGACTCCTTGCCTAAAGAGTTCAATTCACAACCGTGAACCCCTTTTACAAACTTTAACGCATAATTTATCATAACAATTAAACATGCGTTTTCATCCAAGTTTAACACTTAATTCCTCACTTAGGCATTTTAAGAAACACCTAACGGGTTTAATTTTTACATAATTAGAATCAAGTTCATAACTTGTTATCTTCGCCAAATATAATTACACATTTCAATTCCATCATGTCAAGCATGCATATATCATCTCAATCATCATATAGAAATCAAGAATTACTACTTTTGATGGTTATAATTCCTGTGTTCATCCTACTATGTAAAACCCATTTAACCTATGAATAGATATTCACGAGTTTCATAATTTTGAGCATAATCACAGCAAGTTATTGTGACACCTGTGTCACTTCAACCATCAAACAAATGCCAAACCAATGAAATATTGTATTTCATACTTGGGATTTGTAAAAATATGTGTATCGTTTGCACATATCAACTCTTGTTCAATTTCAAGCTTTAAATCGCTTTCTGGAAGGTTATACGCGCACTGATGCGTAAATATAACCAGTTTAATGCAACGAACACTCCGGAATAGTGAAATAGGCTTAACAAACCTTAAATAACCTTTACTTAACTTAGAAAGAAGTTTTGAAGGCTTTGGTATGGCAAAATCAAGTTAAATCGCTTACAGGGACTAAAGTTGACAAACTGCGAAAGTATGCCAATTTGAACTGTAACAGACATTCCGAAACATGACCATAAGTTAAACACACCATAAATATCCTTTACATAGCTTAGAAATAGGCTTTGAGGGGTTCGGTGTGCTAAAATAAACTTTTGGGTCATTCAGGGACTAAAAGCGTCAAAAAGTGCACAAGTTTGCATTTTCGCGCATAACTCACGTTCTGAATACATCCGAACATCCAAAAATTTATGTAAGCACTAAAATATTTTATTTTAGTGTTCGGCATAAGAAAAATCCATTCGTCGCGTCATTTGGATCGTTTTTCGCACTTATGCGCATTCCGTCGTAATTAAGCGAACATCGCGACCGTACGGCCAAACGAACCGACATCCAAGATATTTTTGAGCACATTTTAAGTTCCCTATACTTTAACTTCATTTTAGAGCTTTGAAATGGGGTTAACGGGCCTTAAACGTGTCGAAAATGACCTTATTGCATAACAGGGACCAAAAGTGTAAATCTGCCCAAAGTTCATGCCTACGATGCGTATGGGTTTTTGCCCTACGATGCGTAGGGGTTCCCCAGACCAGGTTCAGTGTTTTTAAACAGCCTGTTTGCACATGTTTAATTCACAACCACATATCCACACATGTCTAGTCAGCGGATAAGAACCATTTTATAGCCACCATAAGGTTCCGACAAGTGTACGCCTTGGATTCAAGCACGGTTTCCTTGAAACGATCTTAACGGTGGACCTTTTACTATAAATACCCCACCCCCCATTTGCTTAAAACCACTAGAATCTGATTAAGAAGGTTCTAAGTTGAAACCGTTGTTTCATACCTGAGCTATTTTAATCTAGATTAGCATTCGGGGACCCTTCGTAAGTATTCTTTCGTTCTTTTATCGTTTTCGAGTCCGAAAGTCAAACTTTGTTTGACTTTCAGCGTTGACCAGTTATGGTCAATGCGAAGTTCGTTTGAACTTCGCAACGTGATTGTAATCACGATGGTTATAGTCCTTTGGGACTATGCCTACTGATTACCACGTTGTCTAGGGTCGTAGGGTAAGCGATCTGATAAATCGCTTATACCTTCGAACCCAACCCATTTGGTCGATCATTAGGATCCGACCAAACACATTAGGTGACCATAGTATATAGGGAATAACCTTCCGAGGTTATACCTTATGGTCACATCGTTTAAGTAGTTGTATGATAGGTAGTCTATATGCCTTAGGTAAATTACCAAAATACCCTTTTTATGTATAATTGGTAATTAAGCATATGTAACCTAAACTTTTGTCACATAACTGATTATGTAACATGTTAGGCATATAACCCTTTTCATAGGACTAGTTAGGCGGTCCGAACGCGTTTCACGCGAACGACGCGTTAAAGTAGCATAAGCTACCTAAACGGGTCGTAATGGGTCGTAAGCACTTAGATTAAGGTTTCATTTAGTATGTAGGCTTTGTTAAACCATATGACACGAGTCTCTATACTCGTTTGGTTTAGGAACCCTCATTCTATCAGATCTTCCGATTTAGGTCCGGTTTATTAATATAGTTACCTATATTAGGTGCCGTTTGATATCCGCGATCTTTAGCATTTTTTGGTTGTTACTCAAGGACTTCTGAGCAATCTCAAGTGAGTACATAGACCCCTCTTTTACTGTTTTCCAAACTGTTTTGGGGTGGGACACATGTGCCTACTTGTTACTTTCATGCTTTCCTGTTTTCACATCATATACCTGCTATGTTCGTTAGTACATTATAGTACATGATTTCATTACATTTCATGCTAGGTGTGCCCATTGTGTGCATTACTTAGTACATCATTTTACATTACATTACATGCTACGTATGTCTATTGTTGCATACTTAGTACAGGTCACATGCTACATATGTCTATTGTTGCATACTTAGTACAGGTCACATGCTACGTATGTCTATTGTTGCATACTTAGTACATTTGTTATTCATCACATGCTTACATTTTGGATACATATTACATGATTTACATTGGACATGAACATTTTACTTTGGTAGTTTGGTTTGAGTAAGTGATTAAGTAACGAGGCGTGTGTAATATGATACAAGCATGGTGGATACGCCGCTGGTACTTCCTATATATAAGTGTTTGTATGGTATTACATATCGTAGCGTTATTTGAATCATTTCAGTTTGAGACATAGAACATTTTATACAAATAACATACTTTTCACAAGACATTGATTTATAAACAACTTATCTTATACAAACACATTTTACATGGTTATTCATTTAACCTTACATTTATTTATACATATCATCTGATCTTATCGTTTTTCAAATGATTTACAAGACAAAGCAAATTACAAGGTTCATGACTAAACATTTTCTCAAACATAAGTCATGAATCCTATTTTCACAAAACCTATGTATCTCACAGGCATTTTTATGCTGACGTACCTATTTTCACATGTGTTTTCAGGAGATGAAGCATAGGACTTATCAAGACATACTTAGGCGGACCTGTGCCTTAGTGACATTAAAAGATGCAAGACTAGTTAATTATGTTGTACTTCTTTGTTTGTTTAGACATTGTAACCATTTAAATAAATAAAACGAAACTTTAATTGCCATGGATTTGAAACAATTAATTCTGTTACAACACTCCCCGATGTTTCCGCCACGTTTTGTATGTTTTACGTGGTCGGGGTGTGACAGAAAAGATGGTATCAGAGCCAATGGTTATAGGGAATTAGGTTATTAGTAATGCTTTGACCTAGTCTATAACCTTCTTAGGACCCTAACGCGAGTTTACTTGCGTTTAGTCATAAAACAATACCGTCACCTATCCTTAGGCGACGACCACAACAAGAACATAAATTTCAAAACCGCTTTGAAAACTAATCATCTGTTCTAGGATGATTGATTACTAGGTTTTGAACCCTCTGTTATATGGTTTTGAACCCCTTTGAGTTTTCAAAATCTCGTCAAGGTTCTGGGTTTTAAATAATGTGAACACGTGCAAACTGGAAGGGTGAATGCCTGTATTCTGGGTTTTCTGTCTAGGCAAGCACTTCGTATACATCTCATCAGACGCGAGACCAGTTGTGCTTACCTGGGAATTCTTGGGATGAGTGTTCACTTATAGGCGAGCATGTCTTCGCGATACATTATTTTTGACCCATTTACTTTGATTAGTCACTGTGTGTCGTTTGTTTACCTTGTGGTAACAAACAAATGACCACTATCCTTGCTTTCATCAGATTTGTTTCATCTCATTCTTTTCGTCTAATTCTCTCACTCGTTTCCTTTCATGTTTTCCTCTTTTAGAATGCCTCCTCGACGCGAGAACCAGAAAGCAACTGCCGAACTGGCAGAAATCATCGCGCAGCAAATGGCTGCTGCCTTCCCAAATCTTTATGCTCAAATGATGCAAGCCATCAACAACAACAATGCTCCATGCAACTTCAAGAGTTTCAAATCGGCTAAACCGCTCAAGTTTAGTGGTTCTGAGGGAGCAAATGGGCTGCTTCAATGGTTCGAGAGCATTGAGAATACGTTCCGTCACGTTCAGTGTCCTGAAAATCGCAAGGTCGAGTTTTCTTCAAGTGTGTTTCAGAAGAGGGCTCTTACGTGGTGGAACGGGATTATGAGAGACCGGGGTGCTGAAGTTGCACTAGCACAGACTTGGGCCGAGCTTAGAACTCTTATGATGAGGGAGTTCTGTCCTCGTCATGAACTGCGAGCGTTGGAGAAAGAATTTGATGATTTGAAGCAAGACAGTGGTGAACATCGAGCCTATACTGACCGTTTTGAAGAATTGAGCCTGTTGTGTCCTGCTATGGTTACTCCTGTGGATAAGGCGATCGAGAAATATACTGATGGTCTTCCTGACCTAGTTCAGGATATTGTTACTGGCAGTAACCCTACTACTGTCAGACAAGCCATTGAACTGTCTGCCACCCTAACTGAATCCCACATCAGAAAGAAAAAGCTTTTTCGAAAAGGTGACCCAAGACCATTCGACAAGACTGCTCAAGTGGAACCAAAGGAAGAACATGCTGAGGTGTCCAAGAATAAGAAGCGTAAGGCTTCGCAGAATTTTGCGATTGCTGCTCAACCTAACCAAAACACCCGCAACCAACCAGCGCAGCCTCCTGCAAGGAAACCTTATGCCGGTACTGCACCGATATGCGACAAATGTAATGCACACCACTTAGCTCACCTACAGTGTCGTTTGTGTGCATCATGTGGGCGACTCGGTCACCTGGCAAATGCTTGTCGTTTTACCCCGAACCAAGCTAGTCCAAACCAATCTCGGGTCAATGCTACTCAAGCTCGTCTTCCACGAGGTCCTTGCTTCAACTGTGGCGAGATGGGCCATTTCCGAAGAAATTGCCCAAAGATTGCTAATGCTAATCCAGTGCAGGGATGAGCATCGGACCAACTAGAAGACAATGTTGTTTGGAAATAATCAAGCCTTATGTATTATTTTCTTTTGTTGTCAAGGTCCATGAAACAGTTGTTGTTGTTATAAATAAATCTTTTTATTTTGCATTGCAATGTACAAATATGATGGCATGTATAAACAACGTATTCCCTACAATATCGACAATCAAGGAACCGTATTCCTTGAAGAACAGACTACCCCGTAATTTCTTCCATTTTATTATCTCTTGCGTTTTCCACGGAAATCCAAAGTACCCGTTTCTTCCAAGGAAACGAAGTACAAGGCGCAAGTTACAACTCCGTACGAATACCCAAAGTACCACTATAAATTCTTAATAGGGTACCTAAGGGTATTTCCGTATATTCAAAAATTATTGTACCTTAATTCGAATATGCGTTTTCTTGAAAACGAAATCGAATTTTTGGAAGATCTTTCTATCTTCATAGTTAGATTCTTGTTAATGTTTAAAGTGCCGAATGAAATCCATGAAATGGATTCCTAGTGTGCTTTAAATGCTTGTACATAATTAACAAAACAAAACTTACAAATTAAAGATCTAGATAAACAATTTTGTGGTTATGTGACTATGTGTTTATGCATCTTGTCTTTCCTTTTAAGCATTTTGTGTTTTTGTATACTTTGGATATTCGCTATCCAAATCCTCATAGAATCTTTCTTATCTTCATATGAAGGATTCGTAGTAGGATATTCAAAAAGGTACTATCTTAAATCCTTAATGGACTTCTACGTTGTAGTTAAAACCCTTGGATTATAAAGTACTATTCCAAAGTTTAAGGACAACATGTGTTGATAAAGTTAAATACATCCTACGTCGATGTAGTTAAATTTTCCCCGTAGGTAGTTTAGTTAAAGAGGTCCTACGTCGATCTAAGTTAAATAGATTGGTCCGACAATCTAGTTAAATACATCCTACGTCGATGTAGTTAAATTTTCCCCGTAGGTAGTTTAGTTAAAGAGGTCCTACGTCGATCTAAGTTAAATAGATTGGTCCGACAATCTAGTTAAATACATCCTACGTCGATGTAGTTAAATTTTCCCCGTAGGTAGTTTAGTTAAAGAGATCCTACGTCGATTCTAAGTTAAATAGATTGGTCCAACAATCTAGTTAAACACATCCTACGTCGATGTAGTTAAATTTTCCCCATAGGTAGTTTAGTTAAAGAGATCCTACGTCGATCTAAGTTAAATAGATTGGTCCGACAATCTAGTTAAATACATCCTACGTCGATGTAGTTAAATTTTCCCCATAGGTAGTTTAGTTAAAGAGATCCTACGTCGATCTAAGTTAAATAGATTGGTCCGACAATCTAGTTAAATACATCCTACGTCGATGTAGTTAAATATTCCATGTGGGTAGTTTAGTTAAAGAGATCCTATGTCGATCTAAGTTAAATAGATTGGTTCGACAATCTAGTTAAATATATCATGTGTTTATGTAGTTAAATAGGCCCTCGGGTGGTCTAAATCAAGAGATTGTTTGTTAATCTATTCCTTTGGTGACCTAGTTAAAGAGACTCTATTGCAGTCAAGTTAAATCACCACAGGATTATTCGTTTGATTTTTCCCCATACGCATTATGAAATGAACTGTGCGGACTGTGCAAGGAACTACGTAATTATGGAGGCCTACATAATTATGGAATTCAGTGCATAGAAACCACATGAAGTTTTGTCATGTGTTAAGACCTACAGTGACAAGAGTAATGATACGGGAGAAGTCTTTGACCTCGACCAATATCATTTATTCTCACACTCCCCAATTCTGATCTCAATCATACACACAGTTTCCTATGATGAGTCTTCATAAGAAACGTTCTTCTGTCCGTAGTTCAAAACTCCATGTTTTGTTACTACAAGGACTTCACTTTGAGGGTTGACATTTTTCACTAAGAATCCTAACATGGCCCAGAGTTATACTTAGGGTTCAAGGGGTTCATTCAAAGCGAAAACATCACCGTCGTCCCCACAAGTTTCTCCTAAAAATTAAATTTCGGGACGAAATTTCCTAAAGTAGGGGAGACTGTGACACCTGTGTCACTTCAACCATCAAACAAATGCCAAACCAATGAAATATTGTATTTCATACTTGGGATTTGTAAAAATATGTGTATCGTTTGCACATATCAACTCTTGTTCAATTTCAAGCTTTAAATCGCTTTCTGGAAGGTTATACGCGCACTGATGCGTAAATATAACCAGTTTAATGCAACGAACACTCTGTAATAGTGAAATAGGCTTAACATACCTTAAATAACATTTACTTAACTTAGAAAGAAGTTTTGAAGGCTTTGGTATGGCAAAATCAAGTTAAATCGCTTACAGGGACTAAAGTTGACAAACTGCGAAAGTATGCCAATTTGAACTGTAACAGACATTCCGAAACATGAACATAAGTTAAACACACCATAAATATCCTTTACATAGCTTAGAAATAGGCTTTGAGGGGTTCGGTGTGCTAAAATAAACTTTTGGGTCATTCAGGGACTAAAAGCGTCAAAAAGTGCACAAGTTTGCATTTTCGCGCATAACTCACGTTCTGAATACATCCGAACATCCAAAAATTTATGTAAGCACTAAAATATTTTATTTTAGTGTTCGGCATAAGAAAAATCCATTCGTCGCGTCATTTGGATCGTTTTTCGCACTTATGCGCATTCCGTCGTAATTAAGCGAACATCGCGACCGTACGGCCAAACGAACCGACATCCAAGATATTTTTGAGCACATTTTAAGTTCCCTATACTTTAACTTCATTTTAGAGCTTTGAAATGGGGTTAACGGGCCTTAAACGTGTCGAAAATGACCTTATTGCATAACAGGGACCAAAAGTGTAAATCTGCCCAAAGTTCATGCCTACGATGCGTATGGGTTTTTGCCCTACGATGCGTAGGGGTTCCCCAGACCAGGTTCAGTGTTTTTAAACAGCCTGTTTGCACATGTTTAATTCACAACCACATATCCACACATGTCTAGTCAGCGGATAAGAACCATTTTATAGCCACCATAAGGTTCCGACAAGTGTACGCCTTGGATTCAAGCACGGTTTCCTTGAAACGATCTTAACGGTGGACCTTTTACTATAAATACCCCACCCCCCATTTGCTTAAAACCACTAGAATCTGATTAAGAAGGTTCTAAGTTGAAACCGTTGTTTCATACCTGAGCTATTTTAATCTAGATTAGCATTCGGGGACCCTTCGTAAGTATTCTTTCGTTCTTTTATCGTTTTCGAGTCCGAAAGTCAAACTTTGTTTGACTTTCAGCGTTGACCAGTTATGGTCAATGCGAAGTTCGTTTGAACTTCGCAACGTGATTGTAATCACGATGGTTATAGTCCTTTGGGACTATGCCTACTGATTACCACGTTGTCTAGGGTCGTAGGGTAAGCGATCTGATAAATCGCTTATACCTTCGAACCCAACCCATTTGGTCGATCATTAGGATCCGACCAAACACATTAGGTGACCATAGTATATAGGGAATAACCTTCCGAGGTTATACCTTATGGTCACATCGTTTAAGTAGTTGTATGATAGGTAGTCTATATGCCTTAGGTAAATTACCAAAATACCCTTTTTATGTATAATTGGTAATTAAGCATATGTAACCTAAACTTTTGTCACATAACTGATTATGTAACATGTTAGGCATATAACCCTTGTCATAGGACTAGTTAGGCGGTCCGAACGCGTTTCACGCGAACGACGCGTTAAAGTAGCATAAGCTACCTAAACGGGTCGTAATGGGTCGTAAGCACTTAGATTAAGGTTTCATTTAGTATGTAGGCTTTGTTAAACCATATGACACGAGTCTCTATACTCGTTTGGTTTAGGAACCCTCATTCTATCAGATCTTCCGATTTAGGTCCGGTTTATTAATATAGTTACCTATATTAGGTGCCGTTTGATATCCGCGATCTTTAGCATTTTTTGGTTGTTACTCAAGGACTTCTGAGCAATCTCAAGTGAGTACATAGACCCCTCTTTTACTGTTTTCCAAACTGTTTTGGGGTGGGACACATGTGCCTACTTGTTACTTTCATGCTTTCCTGTTTTCACATCATATACCTGCTATGTTCGTTAGTACATTATAGTACATGATTTCATTACATTTCATGCTAGGTGTGCCCATTGTGTGTATTACTTAGTACATCATTTTACATTACATTACATGCTACGTATGTCTATTGTTGCATACTTAGTACAGGTCACATGCTACATATGTCTATTGTTGCATACTTAGTACAGGTCACATGCTACGTATGTCTATTGTTGCATACTTAGTACATTTGTTATTCATCACATGCTTACATTTTGGATACATATTACATGATTTACATTGGACATGAACATTTTACTTTGGTAGTTTGGTTTGAGTAAGTGATTAAGTAACGAGGCGTGTGTAATATGATACAAGCATGGTGGATACGCCGCTGGTACTTCCTATATATAAGTGTTTGTATGGTATTACATATCGTAGCGTTATTTGAATCATTTCAGTTTGAGACATAGAACATTTTATACAAATAACATACTTTTCACAAGACATTGATTTATAAACAACTTATCTTATACAAACACATTTTACATGGTTATTCATTTAACCTTACATTTATTTATACATATCATCTGATCTTATCGTTTTTCAAATGATTTACAAGACAAAGCAAATTACAAGGTTCATGACTAAACATTTTCTCAAACATAAGTCATGAATCCTATTTTCACAAAACCTATGTATCTCACAGGCATTTTTATGCTGACGTACCTATTTTCACATGTGTTTTCAGGAGATGAAGCATAGGACTTATCAAGACATACTTAGGCGGACCTGTGCCTTAGTGACATTAAAAGATGCAAGACTAGTTAATTATGTTGTACTTCTTTGTTTGTTTAGACATTGTAACCATTTAAATAAATAAAACGAAACTTTAATTGCCATGGATTTGAAACAATTAATTCTGTTACAACACTCCCCGATGTTTCCGCCACGTTTTGTATGTTCTACGTGGTCGGGGTGTGACAGTTATCATCTAAGATTCACTCCTAGATTTGTTTCCATGACAAGTTCCATCTATTCATCACAAATTCAAGTTCCCATTTCGATTTCACAAATTATCAAGAATTTGAGATGAAGTTAAATGATAAAATTAAGCACACCTTATGATCCCATCAACGAGGTGATCACGAATTTGTGCTTGAAATTTGATTTGGAACAGATTAGAGCTCCCAATTTGGTGAAATTTGCAAGAACTAGGGTTTGTGGGGAACCCTTGTGTCGTCCCTGTCTTTGATTGACCAGACACACACTTGTGTGTGTGTTTGGTGTATTTTATTTTTGTTTTATTAATTTACGTTTCAAGTTTAACACTTTTAGTCCCCCAGCAATTGTTTAGTTCATACTTTAGGTGCTTTAACCCACTTACATGTTACTACAAGACTCATGACTAACCGGGTTATTTATTCCTAGTTAGTTTATTCTTGTTTATTTTATACTTTATAATTCTAATATAAAGTTTTATATTTTCGGGGTGTTACAAAAATTTGAATAGAAGAAGGACACCGGGAAAGAAGATCTAGCTGACTCAATCATGGTAAGAAAAGTCTCTCCAAACTCATAAGCAATAACTCTGATCCCGGCAAATCCACCCGGTCAGAAAATTCTAAAATGGAACTCGAACAAAGACACTCATGAGCTGAGTGGGGAGGTGGAGAAGATCACAATGAAAAGTGCTTCAGGCCTAAAAATTGAAGATCTTCAAGACTTGATAATGGAAAGAGACCCAGAAGACACGATTTCTCTTGACTTTGAATTACAATTCAAATGTCAAATAAGAGAACAATTGACGACAGAATAAAAGTCAATCAAATAAAGATTTCTTTTGGAATAATCTGTTCTAGGGGTAGATTGTTGGACCTATAAAAGAACATATGATTTTCAAGAGCCAAAACATGAATCAATGATCAAGATATAAACAGTTGATGAAGCAATTCTCTCCCCAAAGATAGTGAATCTTGAACACCTAATCAGAACATATGTTCAAGAGCATGGCAAACATCTGAGGAAGACTTGGAAATCATTGTGCAAGAGGATACAACATCTATTGAAACTAAAGACTGTTGAAGACCAAAGCCTTGATCAACCCAAAGGTTTGATGAAGAAGACCAATCATCTGTTTGGCCATATAGATGATTGGACAACTGTAATAGTGGATAGCTTAGACAGTGGTTTCTCAACATAACAGTACTTATCATATCAGTGTTTAGAATTAGCCTAGATCAGATGTTAGGATTTGTATAGATGTTATAACATCTGTGGAATCTTTTTTGTTAGGAATGTTAGATGTTACTATCAGGGTGATGTCAGCATATCACAAACAGAGCTTTAGTACTTGTATAAATATCTCTCTCCTGTTAGAGATCTATTTTATCACTTCACGCTTTCTCTTTTGTACGAATAGTTCTAGTGACTGATCGGCTGAGGTGGAGATTGTAGAAACATTACTGTAAAACTTTTGAATCTTTTGAATTAATAGAAAATCAGTTCATGATAATGTCTCTCTATTTGTGAATTATATTGTGTTTATCAATATTTGTTTACAAATATCTAACTCAGATCCTATAAACACTAAACTTTAGATCAATGTGTCCCATACACATAACTCAGCTCTTTTTTTTCCAATCTTTCCCTTTTTTGGTAATCATTTTGACCCAATATTTCACTCTTTTTTCATACTTTAACTAAATAAAATACACAAAAGTAAATTACAGTGTTTTCAGACCCGGACTGGATTGGCCGGTCGGACCGGAAACCAGAGGTTGGGCCGGTCCGGGTCATGGTATCGGACGGGAATACATTGAACCGGAGGTTGAACCGGTGACCCGGCGGTTGGACCTTTTTTTTATTTTTATTTTTCAGATTTAACCCAATTAAATTTTAGAGTAAATTGCCAAAATCGTCCATGAGGTTTGGGCATGTTTGTCATTTTCATCCAAAACAACTTTTTTGTACAATATAGTCCTTTACTTAGGGGATTTTTTGCCATTTTCATCCAAAAGTCTAATTTGCTTTATTTTTCTAACAAACATTTGGATGAAAATGACAAAAAATCACAAATCTCAGGGACGAATTTGGCAAAAAAGTAAGACGTTTGGATGAAAATGGCAAAAATCCCAAAAGTGAAGGACTATATGGTAAAAAAATGTTGTTTTGGATGATAAAGATAAACATGCGCAAACCACATGGACGATTTTGGCAATTTACTCTAAATTTTATAATATTTACGACACCTTCCGGTTCTTACGTCCGGTCGGACCGGTCGAACCATTGAACCGGTAAGGAGACCGGTTTGACATCCGGTCTGATTCTGAAAACATTGGTAAACTAACTTCTAGACCTAACTTTAACCGGATTTCACCTCACAGGTTCAAAAAATAAAAAGGCTAAAGGCTAATCAAGTAGTGTAAATGAGTTTTAACAAATGAATAGGTAAAGGCTCAATGGTTGCAACTAAGGGATCATGTTAAGGTAGTGGATAAAATAACAAAAAAAAGCCTTTAAAACCAAGGTTTAATCATAGTGCCTCTCTCATTTTCGTGCATGCCTTTGGTTTATGACCTTGATATACATCAAACTACACAAGTTATGAAATGGAAATACATAATGGCAAACACCCAAACAAAAGAATTCATGCAAACACATAAATGTGTAGAGGCTTAAAATCTCATGGAAATGGTGGAATAGGGTTACCGATGTGAAGCATGCAAATTTGTCCCCCATTTAGTATGTTACCCCTAATCAAACATTTCATATTATAATGAAAAACAACTTGTTGAGAAACTTTAGACTGCAGCTTAAAGAATTAACCATGATTAAGGATCTACACATGTGCACCGGCAAGTCATGAATTGAAGGTTTGAAAAAAAAATCGTGCAGAATTAACGACGACGATGGACAGAAAAGAACTCCGACTAACGGTGGAGAAACCGGTTGTGGTGGCGGTGGGCAGTGAGTAATGACGGTGGAATGGTGGTTTCACATATGAAGAACAAAATAGGTAAGTGAAGGTGAACATGGCGAGATGGTGTTGGTGGTTTTAGATCTAGAATCCGACAAGATGGTAGCGATCGTAGGTGGTGGATGTGGTGGTGTTGGTAGTGATGTGGTGGTGTGTGGTTTTGAAGATGGTGGGTTTTAGGTATATGAGGAAAGAGAAAGTGAGAAGGTGAGAAGAGATTGAAGATGAGTTAGGGGGTGTTTGTTTTTTGTAAAATGTACTTCTAGACCTCTTATGTCTGCCCCACGCAGACCACGCTCAGACGTTTGAGTCTGCAGTGTGTTTGTTTTTTTTTTGGAAGTGATTTCATTAAAAAATGTCTTCTGGACTTCATCCTCACGCAGATCATGACTCCCCACTTCTAGAGCTCTTCTCATCCTCTGCTCTTTCAAAACACAACTTCTGAAACCCTACCCACTTGCTCCTCCCAGGCGACACACATCTCCCCTCTGCCACCATCACATCTCTGTCACTTCCCCCACCTATGGTTCCCACCTCCGCCTTCATCACCGACAACACATCTCCCCTCCGCCACCACCACGCTGCGTCATCGGCTCCTGCTACCTCGTCGGCTCCTGCTACCTCGTTGGAAAATCATTCATCAGGATTTGTTTTACCCTCAGTTATACATACACTATTACTGATTAAATGCTCTGTGTTTGTTTTATTTTATAGAAATTTCTGATTGAGTTTGTTTATTGACTGCTGATTGAGTTTGTTTATTGATTGCTCTGTGTGAAATCATATGATAATTGAGATTTTGATGTTGAATTAGTTGTTTTTAATCTAAAAACATTAACAATACACCTCCCATGGTGCCAATAAATCCACTGCAATTTGTATCATGTAAAATAAGATTCAAATGGGTTTCACCAAGAATAGATGTATCAGCATTCACATCATCAACAACAGCTAAAATTGCAGTGGGTTTGTGAGAAATCATGAGGATATTATTGTGAGGTAGAAATCTTGATTTTTAGAACAAAAGTGATAAACCCTTTTTGTTGATTTAAGCAGTTTGCAGAAGTAAAAAACAAACTGTCTTCTTCTTGCAGACTGCAGAGGTTTGGTCCACCTCTTCTGCTACAGATGTCTGCAGATGTGGTCCGCAGACTGCAGACGTTTTACCTCTGAAAAAACAAACAACACCTTAGTGTAACATTGACTAAATTTTTTTTATCTTTAAATTTTTAGTTTGCAACATGTCATAACCCCATTCCTTCATACCTTTCTCACCAAAACCAAACTTCGCATAATCATATTTTATTTTATTTTATTTTATATATATACAAAGAGCATGGGTAGGAATAGTACCTGCCCCACCCATGCTCTGACACATGGCCTTTATTCATATTTTGTATTTTATTTTTAAATCTTCAATTTCTCTAATATACGTGTTTAGCTCTCATGTTTAAAAAAAAAAGCTTTCTTTTTATTGTTTACTGTGTTTGTATGTGTGTTTAGGGGTTAAGTTATTCTACAAAGGCTCCTAAAAATAAGAAGTGTATAAAGACACAATGAATCATAGAAGATGACACGATGTTGAGCAAAATATAACACAATGCCGAAAAATATAACACAATGCCGAGGAAAAAAAGACACAATGACGCAAATATAGAAAAGACACAATGATAATAAACAAAAATTATAAAATCTACAACCTATAAATCTAAAAGTGAAAACCT